>MU225430.1:1445295-1458478 GCA_018584345.1 Thuja plicata
CATATATGAGTGCCATATATGAAGTTTAATTAAAAAGAAACCATCCGACAATGTGAACAACATCAACATAATATGTAGTTCCCATAACTATATATTATATGAGATTGATAAAGGTTTTAGAGAATTCGGGAAAGTGTTTTATTTTTAAGAATCAATTGCAATAACTGAAAGGGGAAACCTGTCAGTCAGAAGAAAGATAAATATGCAACACAAAGCCAGAGGGTGGCAGCTTCTTCTTTTTTCGGTGGGAGTTCTGAAGCTGCTACAGGGATAAAACAGTTCTATTTTGTAACAGGGGAAGGAGATTTCTTTTATGCAGATTGATTGTAATGGAGGGATGGAAGAATACTATTATTGTTTTGTTATGTCTCTGAAATAAAGAGGGATATATGTGTGCTTGATCCTGTGGTCTGCACATTTGTGTTTCTGGTTTAGAAGGATATTGTGTTCTTTATTTCCTGTTTTAGATGCAGTCCTGCATTATTACATCGGAATGTGATGTATGTAGTCTTGTGTTCTATGTACTCATATTTTTGCATAAAGATATTTTTAATTTCCTCTCTCTCTCTCTCTCTCTCTCTCTCTCTCTCTCTCTCTCTCTCTCTCTCTCTGTGTGTGTGTGTGTGTGTGTGTGTGTGTGTGTGTGTGTGTGTGTGTAATGTGAAAGATTGGTTAGGTAGCCTTGTGGCTACTTATTCATCTTTTCCTTTCTTTTCAGTTTGTCAATTCAGGCAATTGCATTCATCTCATGTCTATGGATGAATGCCAAAAATCCTTAAGTGCCTTCAGGTTAAAGGTATATCATATCATTTAAATTCATTCCAAATCTGTAAACGAGGGAGCTATACCTCTTAATTCAGAGGATAGTTATCAATTAATGATAACTAATCCAACTGTTAGTACATTTTGTTCTTCCTAATCGTGCATGTTAAGTCATTGTTTATGTTTCTATCTGAAGGACAAATCTGTTCATTTCTCCTTTTTGAATGCTTGTTAAATGAAAATGAGCACTAAAGCATATTCCCACTCCCATAACTTGGAACTTTCTATGTTGGGAGTAAGTGATTACTGTTACCATGCTTTTAACACCCGCATTCTAAACTTCCAAGCCAACTCCGTAAAGTAAATTTTCGTTGGTTTTAATTGTTGATGATGGTTTATGAACTGTGACTTGTGAAAAATATAGTGTTGTGAAGATAAGTTGAAGTTGAACCATCAAGTTCAGAACTTCAAGTTCAACTTCAATTTCAAAGTTTGGGTTTGCAGAATCGAGGTTCAACTTCAAGTTCAGATTTTGAGGCTCAATTCAAAATGGAAAGTTGCTAATTTCAAGACTCAAATTATCACTTGAAAGTCCCTATGCAAATAATGTTTAGATTCAAATCCCTTATGTTCACATTCACCAGTTCCAGGTTTGAGCATGCAGATTCAGTTCGAAGTTCAAAATTTGGCATAGTGTTGCAGTTTGAATTCAGTGACCCAAAGTACAAATTCAGGTGCAAGATGTAATGGTGCTGAAATCTAAAGGCTAAACACCCCTAAACATGTAGTTCCAGATAAAAAGATCTTTTGTCTTATTAATCATTGTCGGGCTATGAGACTAGCTATTAAAAGTGCACAAACATTCATCATGGTGAAATCTCAAGAATGTTTCTTCTAATACACCTATAGTGCTGATATCACTATTCGTCTTAAGAATGCTCGTCATATGAGATAGAATGGTTATGGTAATGGTGGTTTGGATTTGTTTTACCTAGCATCTGTGTGTGTTTCAAACAAGGACGAATATCTTATTACCATATGAATTTGTCATATTTTGAAGATGTTGACAGTGAAAAACCCTGCCACCGAATGCCAATGAAACGAGGGATGCAAGAAGCACGCCAACCGTCTGACATAATGCCCAAAGCCAAGAGTAACTGAGATGCTCATATCCCATTGGTGTTGAGACCAGACTAGCTATATTCAACGAGCATGGAATCCATAGCCGCGGACTTGCAAAGAGACCATACAAAACATTCGAACAAAAATTGCCAAGTGTAAGGGTTTCGTGCGCTCTCCAAAATGCTGAGGTGCTCGGGATAATAATTTTGGAGACCAATAACCTATACGAAGGGATGAGTTCTTCGAATATATTGAGAAGATGTTATCCTCGAACGTGGAAGAGTCTTCATGATGATATGTGGATGGAGCTCATTGGTTCAAAATCCTGAATATACACGAGGCCCCTCACCATGGGTTCCCAATAGGGGAGATACAATAGCTCACCAAAGACCATGAGTCAATAGAGGGCACATGACAAGTGTTGGGCCGAATGCAAACAGGCAACACATGCGAACTGTTCAATGAAATACGACCACCACTTCATGATTAGAACCCGCGGGTCCTCATTGCATCAAAACTCATTTCTAGAGATAGATAAACCAAGATGTGGATGATGGTAAAAACCGATAAGTGTTCAACAAAATGTTAGAACAGGTAAAGGAATAAGCCACTTTCCATCTCCCAAAGTGGAGTGATAATGATTTTGAATTATTTAAAATATGTCCCTTGCACTACAAATGAGCCTACATGGGAAAAAACATTCCAAATTAAGATATATATACATCCAACATTTTCAATGTACAATATGCCACATTTTCAAAGATTAAGTGGAAGGTTTATGTAACAAATTTTCTTGAGGAACATATGTAACAAATTTTTTTAAAATATATTGCAAATTGAACCAAGTTGAATGTATGATATATTTAAATCAAATTCTAGATATAAGTAACACCTTCTTTGTTTCCAACGTCTATTACAACTACAAAAAATATGTTGTAGTAAATTTACCTAGAGAATTAAAGTTACACAATTAGAACCACTTTCAACCTAGATTTACATTAAGTACTTTTAATATTTCTTTTAAAGAAAAAGTATTGTGGCCACTATATATATTTATTAATATTTAAACTGATTCGAGAACTCATCTGGAAAAGAATCTTGAAGAAAACCCAGAATCCTAGTTCATTACAAGTATTTATGCATAATATAAAACCTATATGAATTTATTTAATTACAAAATAGAGTTGAGATAAACTCTGATATACATTTTAGAACTCTAATTGAAAGATATTTGATGTTTACCCAAGAGGGAATCTACAAGCTAAGAATTTGTCCATACACATTCGAAACTAAGATCCAAAAAAACAAGACCCCACGACTAGAGTTTATTTTTCCATATCCTCTATTTCAGCTTGCAGCGTAACATTATTCCCATGGTCAATATCCCAAGCATTTCCCCAGCTGGCTGGAGGAGCAATGGGAATATCGGTAATGCAACCATCATTGTCTTCTACATTCTATTTTTGCAAAACCCCCTGCAAAACAAGACATTCATTTGGCTATGAGCCTAGTACCGATGTAGATGTAAGTCTGACACAGTTGTGGGAAGTGTATAAACCCCTGTTCGAGTTTCTTGATCTGACACCTGGATGAGTGTTTGCAAAGAAATATTGGGGGAACCCAAAACATCAAGTATGGCATATATTGTGTGCTTGATGCTTGTTTCAAGCTCCTTCCCCAAAACCTTATCCATGACCTGCAGTGTGTTCTTCACAAAACAGATACTCTATTTCTCCAATGCCTTCTTGATGTTGTCATATAATAGCATACCATCATGCTTAGCTAGCATCTGGTGCCGGGAAAACAAGCCACCCACCAGAGCACACCCTGACCACAAATTATATTTATGAATTGCAATCATTAATCGATTATCCCTTATAAACTATGGATGTACTACCTTGTTGGATATGAGCATCAATAAATCCACAGACTGGAGAAAATCCATGGAATTGGATAAGAAAATTGATACCATTTGAGAAGAGAATAAGATTTTCTTGGATCTTGGCACAAGAATATGCTCACCGATAACCCTTCAGATGGCTCTGTGTATCACCGAAGTATGGCATATAAACATAGAATCTAGTTGGAAATAATCAACCTTAGCAGGGAGGTGCTCCTCTCTTTCATTGGGTAGAAGGTATATTTTTTAGTTACGGGCTAGAAGCTCCTCATGCAGAAGACCACATGAATCGCACCTTGGACACAAATCGGTATAGGGCGCCATCAGAAAGATTCCAGATGTTTGAAAATCTATTTTAAGCTCTGCAGATAATACCTTGCCCTGATTGTGAAGTATTTGTGACAAGACATGATGAAAATCCCATACGATCGCCTACATAAGTTGAAATCATGTCCGATCTGTGAATTAGCTCCTTTGCACACTTCGAGCATTTAATTTCGAAGATGCCATAACTTGATTATACTGGCAGACACCATTGAGAGGACACCACAAGTCAAAAATCACATGGGAGGCATTATGTCATTGCAGTATTGGTTTACTCGTACGCAATGTGGGTTAGGCTTATTTTATCCATGTGGATTAACTGATTACGGGTATACTACTACAAGTTTTCACTCATGATGTGGGTTAATAAGGGCATGTAGGATCAAATTTTTTCATCTGGGATCACTGTAAGCAACATCATCACAAAAAGTTTCTAATTGCGTTATTGTCTTGTCATTTCATCCCCCATATTTGGCACCATTCTAAATTCTTCCTTCTCCCCTATGGAGTTTCATGTTGATTTGAAATAGTCTTTGCATTTACTTGTCCTTGCTGATAAATACTTTAAATATTATACTAGGTCAACACAATTAAAAGTAACTACACATATGTAAATGTTTTCTCATATAAACATGTGATATAGATATACATACCTATATTAATGAACCTTGACATATGGTCATAATATTTAGAAAGAAAAAAGATTGTCTTTGAAAATATTTCATCCTCACCTTTCTCATATGTCGATCGAAAGATGCATGCAAACTATTAAAGAAAATCAAGTATTCAATCTATTTGTCAAATGTTACAAGGGAAGAATAAATATTTTAATTTCAAAACCATAAACATTTTTTTTTCACAAATGATAACCAAATATAAGTGGAATTGTGCATAACTGTGATTGAGTAATCTCCCAATTTTAAATTCTCTTTAACATTGTCAACTTTCCTTGCTGGTAGCTATCTTGATGTTTTGTGTTCCTCATACCTCTTTGTTTTTTTAAATATTAGGACAAAAAAAAAGGACAAAAAAAGAAAAACCTACTCCATCTCAATTGTAGCATGCTTATTAAATGAAAAGGAGGAACAAAGCATATTCCCACTCGCATTTATTAAAAATTTCTAATTTGGTAGTAAGTGATTACTTCACCAAAAGGAGGTTAACACATAATAAATTATTTAATTAACCCATACATACAATAATGATTGTAATATTTTCTACTTGGATCTAAACAAATAATTTTATATTTTCTCTTCTACTTGTAATAGATCTCTAGTGACCTCCATCACCATAGGAATAATTTTAAAAGTATTTTCACATACATATTTTAAGCTATCTCCTTAAGAGAACGGTTGTAAAATTGAGACATTAATATGTTTGTAAAGGTCATATATTGAGTCGTTGCACTTATATTAATACATATTGAATTAGGATAATGTGAAAAAAATACATGTAGATTAACATATAAACGAATTCAAATTAAGAACACGGTACTTTAAGAACTACAATGAATTTTGTCATCACTAATTAATTTATTTAAATCATTTGTCATGGTCAATTCTTTAGTTTGACAAAAATCAAAAGTTCATTATCTACTTGGATAAAGGTCCCATCAATTTTTGTTCTAGAATAAATTTGGTTGAGTCTGTAGAGCCTATAGTGACCATCTCCTTTTTATCTTTTATAATTCTAAGAAAGCAAGATAATGGAGAGTATAACCACCTCCCCTTCATTTAGGATTAGTATAAGCAAACAAGATAGTACAAAATAAAATAAAACCATCTCCCTAATATGTATTAAACCATTTTTAAAAAATAAGATAATAAAAGATAATCATCTAACTTTTATGTAGGATCATTTTAAGAAAATAAGATATTATACAATAAAAGATAACCATCTCCCTTTTATCTATGCTCATTCTAGGAATATAAGATACTACGTGACCATCTACCTTATATCTATGATGATTCTATAATTAAGTAGAGTCTAAAGTTTACTTAGATATCTATATATGCTCACAAAAAAAGACATATATAGAAGATGGCTTAGATTCATAATATCAAAATTTATTTTCCTTTTAATTTGAAAAATTTATGCAATAATGAACAAGCTAATCTAAATGACTTATACTACAAATAGATTCTACGATCTAACTACACAAATCTTTATTATAAATTCAATCATACATATCATAGTTTTCACAATATAATGTCTCTCACCATTAAAAAAAACATAATTAGATATAACAATAATAAACTTGCATAAGTCCAAAGCATAATATATTATTTATTTGAAAAACGTCTATTGTTTTCCTGTGCTAAGACCAATATTGCAGCCAATAAAGGGATTAACATCAGAGTTCAACAAGTGTTTTTGTGTGGTAGGACCATTGCAGAAAATAAAGGGATAAGATAAAGAGAAAAGTCTCATTGCGGGGATTAACAGCAATGTCCCACTAATGGACCACAAGCTCCGGGATTGCAGCACATCAGCCCAAAGTGTTGAGCACAATACGCATTGTCGGTGCAGCGAAGATCTTCTCGGCAGGGAGATTCAGGGGGTTCGTCTACGTCTGCTGTTGCTTCTGCCATACCCATTACCAATGCCATTATTAACACCACCCAAAACAATTTCATTGCCATTGCTATTTTCTTTTATGTTGTTAAGAAATTACCACCCAATCCAATTTATAGAGTGTAACCGTCCCAAACGAGATCAGCACATTGCATACGTCCAAACTAAGGCTATCTAAAAATATATTAAAAATTAAGAAGGGAATCTCGCCGAGTGCACTAAGGCTAACAATTCATTAACTTTATTTACCTCGGAAAAATAGTCATCGTTTATTATCTTCCATTTAAAAAGATGATTGAATAAATACATTTTTTCATGATCGGCAGATTGCATACGTCCAAACTAAGGGTATCTAAAAATAAATTAAAAATTAAGAAGGGAATCCTCACCAACATTCGGCTAAAAAATCATTAATTTATTTACTTCCAAAAATTGGTCATCAATATTTATTGCTAAAAATTCATTAATTTTATTTACATCGAAAAATTGGTCATCAATATTTATTGTCTTATTTTTTCATTTCAAAAGATGAATGAAGGGATAGCGAGTTTAGGAAGAAGACTTGCGGATCAGAAAATTAAATGAGGAAGTTCGTGCACCTGAGAAGAATTTGATGATCGAACCAATCCCGCATTTGGTGAATAGATTCCTTAGTGATTTCTTACGTTTCCTCCATGAAAAAAATTTTGAATGCATAAATGATGAAAACAAATTCTCCTACTATCAGATTATCTTCTCTTGTTTTGTTTCAAATTTACGCTACCAAAACCTTCAAAGCTAAGACTAGGAGAAGCAAATGAGGTGGTGTGTTTAAACGATACATTGAGCATGCTGTAAATCGCTTCTTTCAGACATGCAAAAAGGCCAGAATGTTTTTGTTAACTTTTTTATCTCTTCTGTGTAGCACAATAAACAATAAACAATAACAAATAACAGTCTATGTTTGAACTCTCTACTAACAACAAATAAATAACACCGTCTATGTTTGCAACTCTCTACTATGACTGCTAAACATCTCTTACAAAAAGTTTATTTGAAAAATTCAGTTTAAAAGATTACAACAACTTTCAACCTATATTTATATTAGATACTTTTTAAGTTCACTATATTAGATACTTTTTAAGTTCACTAGATTAACATGTTTAAAACTAACTATGTAAGCATGTCTGTGATATAAAAATACATACCTATTTTATCAATCTTGACATATGGTCATAATCACTAAATGGAAAGAAATGTATTCAAATATTTCACCCTCATCTTTGTGGCATATCTATGCAATAATACATGCAAAATATTCAAACAAATCATGTATGTAGTCCATTTGTCAATTGTTACAAGTCACTAAGTACTCTCATTGTTTGAAATTATCTTAAACATTGTGAGCTTGCCTTTTAAATAGCTATCTTTATTTTTTGTAGCTCCTCAGGCCTCTTTCCTTTTTAAATCTGCAAAGAAATTACAAGAAATGACAAGAAAAGGCTACTCCATCTCCCTTTTTGAATGCTTGTTAAATGAAAATGAGCACTAAAGCATATCCCCACTCCCATAACTTTGAACTTTCTATGTTGGAAGTAAGTGATTACTCCACTAGATCAAGCATAATTTTATATTTTATCTTTCATTCGTAATAAATATCTACTAACACCAATTAAGATTCAATTAGTTAGAAAATAATTTTTACATATATATTTTGTTCTAGTTCTTTAAGATAACAATCCTGAAACAAGGACATTAATATGCTTCTAAAGATCATAGATAGAGTCATTGTACACATGTTAATAATCACTAAGTTTAGATAATACCACAAAAATTACTTGTAGATTACCATATAAACCAATTATGGACAAGAAAAAATTACTTTAAGAGGTACAATTAATTACTCATTACTAGTTACTTTTCCTAATTCACTTGTCATGGTCAATTATTTAGTTTTATTACAATATAATTTTCATCATCTACTTTGATAAAGGTCTCATCAATTTTGTTAGCATAACTTTGGTTGAGTCTCTAGAGTATGAAGTGACCATCTCTTTTTTTATCTATTATCATTCTAAGAAACTAATATAGTACACAACAAAGGATAACAATCTTGCTTTTATCTTATGGTCGGTATAAGAGAACAAGATACTACAAATTAAAAGATAACCATATTTCTTTTATAATTATTCTAAAAAAATGAGATGCTACAAAGTAAAACATAATCATCTCCCTTTTCTGTATGCTCATTCTAAGAAAATATTATACTACATGCAATAAATTGACCATCTCACTTGTTGTTATGATGATTTTATAATTGACTAGAGCCTAAAGTTTACTTAGATAACCATACATGCTCCTAATAAATATATAGATATCAGATGTCATACATTCATAACTATCCAAATTTTGATTTCCTTTTAACTTAAATAATTTATGGACAATTTTATAAGTGACTTCTATTACACAAAGACTCAATAGTATAACAACACAAATCTTACACTAGTTCTATAGCATCAAAAGCATAATAGATTAATTATTTTGAGAAGTTCAAGTGTTTCTTTGTGGTAAGATTATGATTAAAGTCACATTACAAAAAAAAAAGGAATTAATAGCAAAGTTGCAATCCATCACAACAATATTTTATATTGCAACATACCAACCTAGGGGGACACTCATTAACACTTCTATAGAAAATAGGACTTGCGCATGGATCATTATATTTTACCTCTATTGCTGCATCTTCCATGGCCACTACCAATGCCTTTTCTAACACCACACAATACAATTTCATTATCTTTCCTATTTTCTTTTATATTTTGAACAAATTCCAATCTAATTTATATGATGGACTCACTGTCTATTTGGACCAACCATCCCACACATTCTTTTGTCTTGGGAAATTTAATATAGATATATCAGACCAACCGTCTGAAACATTCCTCCTCCTCCTGATTTTGTTATGCCCAAAAGTTGGGCAAAACACACCAACAATTTTTTTAAAGACTAATGCTTCCTATGTTTGCACGTGCACATGTCTATAGTTATCTACTAGTCTAGGTTAGCAGGTACATGTTAAGAACCCTGAATATGTGTGAATGGATATCAATTGACTACGTTGACTACAAAAAATCCTCTAGGCGTTGAAACAATACTTGACCCTTAACATTACACTATAATGTTTAGCTAGATGATAACTCCAGTCATATTAGAATTGATCTAGGTTTATAGAAATGATAACCTTTGTGAATAGGTTAACTAAAAAGAAATAATGTTTAATTGATTGATTTAAAATTTAAATACTAATATATTTATTACCCTATATCAAAATACATACTCTAATTTAAATCCTTTTTAAAGTAAAATAATAAGATCAAATCTAGTAATAAGTAAATTCCAATACACATAATTTTAACAAGAGACACAAGCATCAAAGTTCCTACCTATAGTGTAATGCTTTTAAGGGAAGGCTATGGTGAAATGAGAATGTGTGTAAAAGAGAGTGAACAAATTCCATTGCACCCAACATGTGTAAGTCATATAGTTATATTGAATGGGGCATATTGGATCAAAATTTAAATTTGTATGTAAATTTGAATGAAGAATTTTAGTTTCCATAACGAGTGAAACATGCTTACTATCACTAAGAAACAATTGAATATAATGTTGTGGTTAATCATTTTGAATAATGTATTATAAATGAAAGGTTGTGAATGGAGTAGATGTTTTGAAGGCTTATTGTGGCATAAAATGCATAAGAATGTTAAGTCCAAACAACTCTATAAGTACCATAATCGTGCTTGACATTGTTTTTATAAGGGATTGATTTTATATTTAGTAGCCTGTGTTTATAGACAAAAGCATATCATGGTCTATAAATCAAACTCTTACAAAACCAAAGCCTGCATGAACTTTGTCAAGCAATCCACACAAAATTGAGGTCTTCAATCAAGATTCTTCTCACTACACTATGAGTAAACTTTTTACCTTGTTTTATAATTCATCTGTACTGTCTCGTTATACAATCCTTATAAGAATTATCAGTTCTATGGAGTAAAGAATATTAGATATAATTTAAATATTATTTATATAAATAAATAAGTAATACATTAAGTTAAATTTTATGAATAGTAATTACACTCATTCATTATAATAGAAAATATTGAATAGAGTAAATGTAAATAATATTATTTAAAATCAAATTGTCATTATATAAAATATAACATACAATAATAATTTAATTAAAAAATATTTAATTTGTTTTAAAAACATTTTGAAAAAATCGCTACCAATACCAAGTATAAATAAATCTAGAAATAATGTCAAAGAACACATAAAATGTGAATTCAAAACATATATAATAAACTGCAGTAACAACATACAGACCAAGCCAATTTGGTTCAAACTTCCCTTTCTAGAGCCGATGTTATTCATTCTTAGGGTTCTCCCTCAGAATGAGGTCACCCTCTTAGAAAGCCCTTGGTCTAACCTTCATGTTATAGCTCTTGGACATCCTTTTATGGTATGCTCTCAGGTGATCGAACACCACTTGGCGACGTTCATCAAGTAATTCTAGCTCTTGTAGCCGAGATATTCTGGTATCTTCATCAATAATGAGGCCTTTCAGAGAGACTCACAAAGAAGGAATCTCAACCTCGATTGGTAGCACAACATCTACTCCATAAACCAAAGCATAGGGAGTAGCCTCGGTTGGTGTTCTTATACTTGTTATGTATGACCAAAGAGCTGGATTGATCCGAAGATGCCAGTCTCGTCCGAATTTATGCACTGTGTGATGTAGGATCTTAAGGATTGTTTTGTTGGATGCTTCCACCTATCCATTGCCTTGAGGATAATAGATGGAAAACCAATGTTGAGTAATTTTAAACTTAGAGCATAGCTCTGTCAAATCCTTGTTTTTAAATTGTCTCCCATTATCAGTGATTATTGCTGAGGGTGCACCATGCCTAGAGATGATGTAGTTGAGAATGAACATAGCTACTATTTTGCCATTGGCAATGGTGAGAGGGACTGCCTCCACCCAATTAGTAAAATAGTCCATAGTGGTGATTATAAACTTATGTACATTGGAGGACGAGGGGTAAATCTTACCCACTAAGTCAAAGGCCCATTATTGAAATGGCCAGAAAGTAATGAATGGAATAAGCTCCTTGGCTGGAGCATGAATCAGATTACCATGTAGTTGACATTGTTTGTAAGACTTAGCAAACTATGTAGCTTCTTTTTCCATATCTGGCCAGTAGTAACCAGCTCTAATAAGTTTACAGGCCAATGTCAGGCCGTTAGAGTGTGACCCACAAATGCCTTCATGCACCTCTACTAATGCTCGTTTGGATTCATCAGGTTCTAAATACCTAAGGAGGGTACCATCTAGACCACGTCTATACAAGTCATTAGCGATGATGACGAACCATGAAGCACTGTGGATTAGGTGACGTTTCTCATTCCGGGAGTAAGTGTCCGGAACAAGCTGGTCACAAAGGTAGGAAAAGATATGATGGTAGCGGGATGAGTCATGTCCTATGATAGAACAGATCATCTGGGAATTAGGGGAGTCATAGGCTGGGTAGCGTAACGTCTCCACTAGGAATTCATGTCTAAAATCATTTTCAGGCATCTGTAGCATGGAGGCAAGAGTAGCCATGGCATCTGCTGCTTTATTATCTGCTTGTGGAACCTGTTGAAATGTGATGTGAGTAAAATACTTTTTAAGATCATCAACCAACCATTTATAAGGTACCAAATTGTCATCCCTTGTCCGATAGATATCATTTACTTGATTGATGACTAACTATGAGTCTCCAAGAATATTGAGTTCGTCTACTCGCCACTCAAGGGCTATCTTCATACCATTGATTAGGGCTTCGTACTAAGGAATGTTGTTTGTACAAGGAAATAACATCTTGTATGCTTTTGGTAAAGAGCACCTTTGAGGTGTAATGAAGAGTATCCTAGCACCTGACCCCTATTGGCTAAATGAACCATCAAAAAACAACAATATCCCAGCACCTGACCCCTATTGGGTAAATGAACCATCAAAAAATATAGTCTGTGATCGATGTGTGAGAAGTAATATGGACTCATCTGGAAATTCAATGTGCAATGGTTGATGATCTACTAGAGGTGCTTCTGCCAACTGATCTTCTATTGCTTGCCATTTAATGGCTTTCCTTTCAACATATTCAATATCAAATTCACTGAGAAGCATGACCCATTTAGCTATTCTACCTGTGAGGGTAGCTTTACTGAGCAAGTATTTCAGAGGATCAATTTTAGCAATAAGATGTGTAGTATGAGCCAACATGTAGTGCCACAATTTTTGTGAAGCAAACACCACTACAAGGCAAGCCTTCACTATAGCAGAATATTTCATTTCATATGAGACCAGACTTCTACTAATGTAATAAATAGCCATGTCTTTGTTGTGCTGATCTTCTTGAGCCAATAGGATACCCAATGATGTATCTGTAGCAGATATGTAAAGTATAAGTGGCTTCCAAT
>MU225430.1:1458651-1476329 GCA_018584345.1 Thuja plicata
TATATATATAGATAGAAATATTTAAATAATGTAGGACATGTCATATTATTTTAAAGTTTGAAATATTTATATTTATGCATTATATTTTTTAATAGTTTTGTTTAAAATTTTATTAAAATACAAAATTTATTAAAATTATAATTTTAATATAAATCTAATTTAGATTAAAAATTGTATGAATTTTATTATAATATATTAATGAATAAAGATATTAAGAAAAAATATTTTTAATTTAAAATACAAGCTGTGAAATACAACATTTTTACCTGTAAGGATGTCATCAAAGGTTTGTAAGGTGCAACAAATATTAAACTTTTCATGCTTAGGATGGATGACAAGGGGACAACTGCGTTTGCCAGTTGATATGCAATGCCAAAATAGGTGGCTTCAACAATATCATGCCTTTGCACACTTGTTTAAATGCCCAATCTTATGAGGAGGCAAGACGCCTTCACGAAAACACTGGCATGAATATTTCAAAAAGTATATATAACATGTGGCGTTGGCTACGGGTGATAGATAACTATAAATGGCTCTTCTCTGGCACGTGTAAGGATGCCTTCCAAGAGCTATTGATTTCATTGAAAAATAAATTACAATTTAGATGTATAGAATTAAAAAATATAAATATATATGTTGATCAAACGCCTGTCCAAATTACAATGCCATGTGTCATTCATAGCTGCTCCATTGCAAAAGGCTTTTTAACCAAATTTGAAAAAGTTTTATGTGCAAGAAATAATTTTCTGATGAAAGCTACCAATTGTTTTGGTGGAAGAAAGAGATAGATACAACGAAGATGGAGAAACTGCCAGATCTGATGGAGGAAGCGAAAGAAAGGACAATATTGTATTTGTTTCTTTTCACAACTCTTGCTTACATTCTCTCACGTATGTAAACCATTCTCTTCTTTCTGTAATTCTGAATTTAAGAATACGGTCTAAAGCCATTGTATTCGAAACAATGAAATTTGTTATCATATTAAATTGCAAGATGGAGAGCTTCCCTAAATCCTGCAATTGGGCTCCATCTATTTTGGATTCCGAACTGGTTGAACTGAGTCTCTATATTGGTGTTAGAATAGTGATGACAAGTTTATGTGAATTGATTTCTTGACCTATATTTGGTAAAGTAATAGGACATATTCTGTGTGGGTAATTTAATTTTATTATAATTCATGTTGGCAGCCATTGTAAGTTAATATCATTAGTTCAAGAATTAGGTCAAAAACATAGCACATAGTTGTTCTTTAAGTGTAGAGTCTATAACAAATTTTCAGGTCCACATATGTATTTCCTCGAAGCCATTTTTAATTGGGTTCTCTCTGACCCCCTTGAGAGTTAGACCAGAAGGATGAGGAGGGGAGTGTTAATGTATAATGAAATCCCACCACAGAGATATGCTATTGTAGTATATCATTTGCAAAATCATCAAAATCATATAGATGGCAACAAATGACTATCAAGAGAGACCAAAAGGCCTGATACTGACCGCGGGCAATGTGTTATGTTATGTTAGAAGTCGAACGGTAACCCCTTGCATGGTTTAAGAGAGTGAAGATAGAACTGGATGTGTCCTCGGGATTGGTGTTTCTTCACGATTTAGGTACGGTACACGACAATGTAAAATATTCCAACATTCTACTGAACAACGAAGGAAATGCCTGTCTAGCAGATACTTATTTGGTTGATCTTGTGAAAAACCCTAAGTGATGCTAAAAAAAATCCTACAATAATGAAGGAGAATATATAAAACTTAAAATTATCTCATTACATTTAGAATATATTGTGTTATTCCATCAATATCTATAACGAAATAAATTAATATTCATTATTCATTACTAGGGATCTCATTTTCTTTGCTTAGCATGTGGAAAACAATTATTATATTTCTACCATTAATAATAATGCTCAAGTGTCTCCAAAATTTGAACGTTTAGAAACATTTTAAGGATGACTGTATTGTTCATTTTTTGTTCGATCTTGCATGTATATAGAAGTAGGTTTTCTTTTATGCTCTTGCATTTATAATCAAGATTCATAAAAATCACAAAATTTATTTAAAATACAAAAAAAATTTACATATTTCATTGTGCTCAACATGTATGATTTTTCTTCCTGCTACCTATCTGGGTCCCCCTCTTGGTCTTAAACCTCCAGACTCTTTCTGGGGGGGTATTGTTGATAGATTTAACAAGAAGCTGGCTAGTTGGAAAGGAGCTATCCTGAGCCAAGCTAGTAAACTTCAGCTCCTTAAGGCGTCATTGCAAAGTCTCCTTGTTTATGCTCTTAGTCTCTTCAAGATCCCTGGGAAATATGTAGACATCATTGAAAAAATCCATAGAAATTTTCTATGGTCAGGAATGGAGGAAAAAAAGAGATTGGCTTTAGTTTCTTGGGACAGGGTCTACACACCTATAAAGTGGGGGGGGGGGGGGGGGGGGCTGGGCATCCACCCTATTAGAGCTACCAACTTGGCCATGTTGGAAAAATAGATTCAGAGAATTTTTGGTGTTAAAAGAGGATGGAATGAGATAATTCATAAAAAATACCTCTTCTCCTTTTCCCGTATTTCAGAATTCTGGAAAAGTGATCTGAAAGTGCAAGGATCTTTCATCTGGATCAACATTCAGAATGCTAAGGATGCGGCTTTTAAAGGGGCTAAGTGGTTTTTAGGAAATGGCAAAAAAATTCATTTTTGGGAAGATTGCTAGATAAAATATTATCCTCTAAATTCTATTGCTTCTTTTCAGCCCGTTATCAATCAGTGTATTCAGAGATATGGAACTATGGTCAAGGAATATTGGAGAAATGGAGCGTGGATTGATTTGTCCCTTTCTTATGAAATGTTAAAACCTCTTATGCTTGACCTTGTGATCTAGAAGGTCAAAATTTCAAGGGAAGATAAAATCCTGTGAGGAGTTCTTCCTTCTAGAATCTTCACAGTTGCTTCCTGTTCTGAGCTTTTATTAAAGCAACCGAATCCTCTCCTATTTTCATCTCAAGCGTGGGACAAGTCTTTAATTCCTAAAATTAATATTTTTTTTGGTTGGTTTTGCAGAATAAAATCCTTACAATTGACAATCTCCATAAATGGGGAATGATGTTGAGTAATAGATGCTTTTTATGTAAAAATGCTGAGGAAACAATTTTCCATCTAGTCATTGACTGTAGATATGCTTGGGAGGTTTGGAATGAATTATTACAATGCTGGGAGATTAAGTGGTTTTTTCCCAATAACATGGAAAGCTTTTGTAATCAGTGGCGAAAAGCAGATACCTCGATTGATAAACATTTGTGGAATATTATTCCTCCCCATGTTATATGGTGGGTTTGGAGAGAACGCAATGACAGAGTCTTCAGGAACATTGAGCTGCCTCCAAAAGTGATTGCTGAGAAGATAAAGAGAAGTATTAAGGAAAACTTCAAGATGATGTCTGGCAGAATGCTGGATTTCAATGTTGGTGATATGGGTGTAAGGACAGCAAATCAAAAACCACATCCTAGAGAGGATGCCATCTGGCTTTCTCCTCCGCTAGGATAGATAAAAATGAACTTCGACGGCGCTGCCAAGGGCAACCCTGACCCAACTGGCTGTGGGGGCCTCATCCGTGATGACATGGAAAATTTCTTAACTGCGGTAGCTTTACCTATTGGGGTGCAAAATAACCACATGGTGAAAGCCATGGCCCTTCTTCAAACGCTAAAACTTGTCAAGAAATACATGGCACAGAAGGTGTGGATCGAGGGTGATTCACTCAATATTTTAAAATGTATTAGTGACAAGACTAAGCCATCATGGACAATTAAGGAGATCATAAAGAGGCTAGGATCATAATTAATTCCTTCAATCAAGTTATTATTTCTCATGCCTATAGGGAAGCGAATGGTATAGCGGATGAGCTGGCCAATTATGCAGTTAAGGCTAGGGACATCATGATCTGGCACGATTATAAAAATCTGACCGTCGATATCAAAGCCAAGTTGGCCTTTGACAGATCCCGAAGCAAAAGGGTTGATTGGGCATATCTTGAGAAGCTATGATGATTAGACACTTTTTAAAATATCAGAGGAAAATGAGCACAGAAAGTGGTGTCTTTCCCAAGAACTCTAATTATAGACACGAGCTAACCCTTGTTAATTCCAATGTTACCAGTTTTTGTAACAGTTGGATTCTCTCAGAGTTCAATGCAGCGATAAAGAAGATATCTTAAGTGAAGCAGGAAGCCGCTAAGGCTTGCAAGGATCTTGTCTAGGGCTCTGGTTTCTGGTACTGGTGGTTTGTCTTTTTTTCTGGTCTCTAGCTTTTGGTTTTTGTTGTTAGTTTTGGCTTTAGCATACTGGTTTTCAGTCTTGTTTCTTTTTGGAGTGCTTAAATGTTAAATCTTTTTTTCTAGCTTGTAAGGGGTTTTGGGTCCCCATTCAAAACCTGTTTTCCTTGCAATAAAAAATAGTTGGATTCTCTCTGCATTTTTTACCGTCTATGAGAGCTGTGTGATCATGGGAGGTGGGCTTAACCACAAAGAGCCAAAGGACTGTATCAAATGGAGAAAAATGTCAGAAGCTTGGGAAATTCTTGAGAAGGGTGGTCTTACCACCTACATGGAAAGATTGCATGGGGTGAAAGACAGTGCTATCAAATTATTTGTTGATTCCTAGAAAAATGGGGTTGTTACAATAGCAGGCATCACTATGAACATTGCAGAGGATTTCATAGCTGAGATTTCTGGGCTTAGTACGAAGGGCATCAAATTCTTTCAGGATAGTAAAGTTTCTTGAAAGGCCATTCGACGCTTTCCCAAGAGTAAGGAGGAGAAAAAAAGTCTTGTCAAAGAATCCAGAGGATGCTATGATGTAGCATCGTTCAAAGATATCTGGGCTACTGTTATGATGGCGATTATGGAGTATGTTACCCTGGATGGTAGGTTTAAAAGAGCCCATTCTTACCACTTTATTTTTCTCTGTCATTTTTAGCATAAAATTAGGGTTTCCCTGCCTTTTTATATTTTGCAATCTCTCTGTTCTAGCATTTCCCAGCACAAGTGGAAGGATAAGAAACCCATTCTTCATGAAGGGTTGATTCTTTAATTGTTGAACACATAAAGAAGACGGCTAGGGCAAGCCCTGTCATAACCCCATCTAAATCTGGTTCGGTAAAAAGAGAATTAGGGATGTGAATGTGAAAGATAAGAGTCTGCTAGGTAAAAAATTAAAGAGGGATAAGGAAAATACCATGCATATGGATACCTTTGCTTACAATGTGGAAGGCTATGATAATAGGGCTGATTCCACTGAGGAAGATAGTTACTCTGCTTCCTTAGTCTCAAATTTGATTTCAAAGGAGAATATTAACACGGATGAAGAGGTTACGGGCTCTATGAATAAAGGTAAAACCTCAGATAGCAGGAAGAACAAAGAGGATAAGATGAAGGAGGAGGATGTAGGAGGTCAGAAAGTGCCAATTCTAGTTGAGTATGACAGTTCTTAAGAGCATGATGTGCCTATATCTCCAAAGCTTGAATCTGTTATGGATTATGGTCAGGACACTCAGAAGGATGCGACGGAGATGGAGAATACTTCCCCTACCAAGGAAATGAATTTACCTGAGGGGAAGATAGACAATGTCCTTGGCAATTCTCGGAACATCCCTTTCATTAAAATGGTGGACTTACAGGAAAGTAATGTTCAATTATTGAGGGAAGACATGGACGATAAGATTGATCCCCCCTTTGGGGTCCTCCAAATAGCCAAAGCTACTTCCATGTATTCCTTTCGGTTAATGAAATGGGTGTCCCAGGAGATCAAGAATTTAAACCTCAAGTACCATTAAATTGTTGCTAAGATGGACTCTCTACAGACTCAGCTAGAATCTGGCCCTAAAACTATGGTGGAAAAGGTTACTAATGATGAGGACAATAATGTGCAGCAATTACAAGCTAGAATGGAAACCATGGAGAATACCATGAAAAACATATGCATGACTACAACAATTTTATGTGTTCGGCCATGGATTGCTTCCTGACCATTAAGGCAGAGCTAGATATTGGGTCCCCCTGTAAAAAAATAGAGGATATCACAGAGAACCTGGTAGATGATGGCCCCGAAAAATGCACTAGATCTGCAAGAAAGAAGAAAATTCATGAAAGGATCCAGGAACTCTCAGAGTTCAATGCAACGATAAAGAAGATATCTAAAGTGAAGTAGGAAGCCACAGAGGCTTGTAAGGAGCTTGTCTAGGGCTCTTGTTTCTGGTACTGGTGGTTTGTCTTTTTTGCTGGTCTCTAGCTTTTGGTTTTTTGTTTTTAGTACTCGCTTTAGCGTACTGGTTTCCAGTCCTCTTTCTTTTTGGAGTGCTTAAATGTTAAATCTTTTATTCTAGCTTGTAAGGGGTTTCAGGTCCCCATTTAAAACCTGTTTTTCCCTACAATCAAAAACATGTATGATTTTTTGTTTTGAATACTTTGATGAGGATTTTTCCCCTAGTGAGGCACATGGAAGTGAGGATGAAATTTATTTGAATAAGATCTCCATTGATCCTATTTCTATTTTATCCTCCTCTACAATCTCTTTAGTTGACCTTTACCATAGAAGTGAGTTAAGGATAGATGTTACTTCTTCTCCTAATATACGTCTTTTCTATGAGCCTAATTTAGAATATAATTCCTCCCCCTTTAGGGATCAATCTTTAGACACTCCTACAATGTGCTTTATTGACAGTGAGGATAATTCTCCTATTTAGGATGAAGCTTTGGATTTGGATGTTGATTACTCTCTTCCTCATGAAGCCATTATGGGTGATTCTACTTTTTGGGATGAACCCTTGGATAAAGACATTGATTTATCTCCTCCTGGTGAAGATGCTTTGATACAAGAAGGTGATTTATTAATGGATGACATATTCATACATGATGATGAATCTTTTTCTAAAACACACTCTCCTTATGTAGACATTTTAGAGAAAGAAGAAAACATTATAGATTCTTTACCTCTAATTGGGATTCCTTCTAGTGATGAGGCATTAGTGGAAAACGATATGAATTCCATTAATGTTCTCCCTCTTAGTGATGATCCTATGGAGAATCAAGCTCCTACCCCATCTTCTTCTAGGATGTATCCCATTATTTTTCCTTCTTGTGAATGTATCGAACATAGTAATGATGAAATAGTGACTACTAAAGTTCCATTGAATCCTTTTGATATGGCTTCTTGTTATGGTCCTAGTTATCAAATTTAATAGTTAAACAAGGATTCCATAGTCAAGGATATGCTAAGCATAAACAGGGAATTCAAATGCCCTTAATGGGGGGCATGAGCATTCTTATGGATTGGGATTTAGTCCGCAACAACACATCAATGTTACCAACATATCAAATAACATTTCAAAACATAATGACCCTATGAAGGACTTTGACGAAGAGGTTATTCTACCTAAACTCCTTCGTGCTAAGATAATTACTAGACCTAAACGTAAAAAGAAACATATTCTATACTTGAATATTCTTCCTTTTTGTTTATATCATAGATTTCATGATCACTCTAATGAATATCAAGCTTTATATTATAAGATTAGGAAGCTCATTGATAGTAAAGTTATTTATATATCATGTGGCAATGACTTATATTTCAATCCCATTTTCTCTAAATAACATTTATGTTCCTATTATGGAACTCCATATTATGTAAACAATGTTAACCTAATCTTTGGGGGCTCATTGTCTTGCATAGTATTGTGAGCGATATAATAGGTCCCCTTTCATCCTTGTCCCTACACTTGGGGGGAAATGATGCCATCTCCTTCTTTTCTGTCTTTCCGGGATCCACTTTTCCCTTGGTTAAGAAGTATCTATCTATTATTTGATATCCAACATACATGAAAATTTTGGTTTGCATTGAGGATCTATGTCCTTGATTATAACCTATTTTATTGTTTGACATTGGGTTTCCATGGTTGATAAATCTCTCACCTTGGAAACTGAATAGTGTGCTATCCCTCACAAGGGTTGCTTTTGTGTCAATTATTTTTCTTGACTTGTACCCTCTTTTTTCTTGGAATATAGAATTCAAAATTGGAAACTCAGCCACATTGTACTCATAGATAAATCCTCTTATCCTAATTGACCAAGTCTAGAATGAGAAGATCATTAGGATTTAGGTAACTATTCTTTGGTAGCATCGAGTGTTCTTTAGAAAGGCATAATTATTTGGTATAACCTGAGAACTCTTAAAAAACACTCATTGCATTGTTCATATTTATTATTTTAATAATTTAATGTTTAGATAATAAACAACATAAAATATAAATAAACTGAATCTCTTTGAAAATATATGGTTTATATTTGTGTACATAGGACACTTGATAGTTTATGTAAATTTTTCAAGGACTAGAAAAAATTTTATTCATAGCACCTCAAGTGGTTCATCTCGATATTCAATAATGTGTAATATTTTTTGGTATTCATCACTATCTAGTTTCCACTTACAGCTTCCAAATGAACACAAAACTGGTTGAAGACATAGTGTGGTAGCTATTACTAGGTGGCTATACTTATATATCTTGTTGTCAATTTGATAATTAATAAAATAAATCTCATGTTGATTATTTTGAATTATTTATAATGTGTCCCTTTCACTACAACTTAACCTACATAAGAAATAACATTGAACATTAAGACATGCATGCATACAACATTTTTAATCCACAAGATGTACCATTTTCAAATATTAAGTAGAAGATCTATCTAAAAAAAAATCTTGAGGTAACATATGGATCAAAATTTAAATTTTATATCAAATATTGAATCAATTTGAATGTATCATAAATTTAAATAAAATTCAAGATATATATTAAAATTAAGATAAATCAACATGGTAGATGATGCAGTTAAGCTCGGAGGATCCAAGAATGGTCTATCCAAACTTGCAGCCAAACAACACTCATAGAGGAAACCATAACAAAACAACAAGATATATCAATATCAACTTTATATTATCTCAAAATTCCCATTGCATGCAACATGTCGGGTTGTAAGGCCTTCCCGGTTAGGGCCAAAACATCAAAAACATTGACAAGAATCTCACAGGATCCATCTTCACCAATCTACCCAACAGCTAAGTGGAAGAAACTAGATCTAAAGTTGTACTTGCAAGCCACCAAGAAATATTAACAGTTTATGTCTACCCACTTACAACTATCTACAACACTTTAAAATTTTTTAGCTTATCAACTTACTTCCTTGCATAACAAATCAACCTAGACTCTCTTTTATAAACACAACCACAAGTCGGATTGGTTAAAAATATTAAATAACCCAGTCAACCATTACAATCCATGAAGAAAAAATATTAAATTAGCTAGTCAATAGAAACTAAACACTAAATACATAGAAGAAAGTACCAAATCAGATTTAGGTCCACACAAGGTCCAATGTGACAAATCTGTATGCCTCAGAACTCTACACAATCCCAATAACCCCCTAAAATCACGGATGCAATATCAAATGTTTGCCCAACCCACAAACACAATTAGGTGAACTCTAGTCACGAGTCAGAAAACAAGAACACCGAGACCCAAACCACTCGGTGAAAATCATAACTGATCCAAACTCCACCAAATAGACATGACCCAGTAATATGTTACCAATAAAGACACCCTCGAGCTAAGCACACCGAACAACTAGCACCGAATAGTGTAACTCAAAGTAGAATACAACCGAACACTCAACACTGAGTCTGGTCACCGAGTCCAGACATTACTGAGTAGTGCAACACTGAGCACCACCAAGTCTCCTACCAAGTTTACTACTAAAACCAAAATCAAACCAAAACATATTTTTGGTGACACAAGATTGCCAACTACTCTAGGATGCTCCTGCATCAATAGATCAAATATATATTTTAACCTATGAGAAACAATATTTGATCACTCTTTTTTTGTTTTGTTTACTTTATCATTTATTGTGTGTAGCATGCTAAATAATAAAATAAAGCGCAATAAAACAATCTTTCAAAAAATTTCCTCTACAATTGAGGTAGCATTATCTAATATGGAAAAGTCAATATCTGAAATGGTGAATTCTAGTCATTCAAAGCTTAAGTGTAACCTACGTATGACAAGTTAGGATAGTGTGATTTCAAGGGAATGGATTCATATTCATTTACCATTTGGTTGGTGTCAGTGAAATCTTAATACCAAGCCACAAGACCGCAAACTGGTTCGATGAATTCCTCCAGCTGATGGAATTGTGAAACTAAATTTTGATGGATCTTCTAGAGGTAATCCAGGTGATTCAGGTGCAGGTGTGTGTATCCAAGATCATCATGGTGTTGTTAAAGCATTAAAATATTGCCCTCTTCCCTACGATACAAATAATACAGCTAAAGCTCATGGGTTATTCATTGGCCTCACATTGGCTAGAGAAGGTGGATTCAAATGATTACAAGTAGAGGGGGATTCCTTGATCATTATTAATTCTTGTATAAAAAGGGAATCGCACAGATGGCAATTAGGATATATCTTTCGACAAATTTGGTGCCTACTAGATTCGTTTGATGAAATATACATATCCCATACCCTTTGTGAGGGGAATGTAGTAGCAGATTACCTTGCTATTGTGGGAATGCTACAGAAAGTGTAAATCATTTATTTCTATCCTACTTGTTTGCACAACATTGTTGGATTTTCGTGTTGAGAAAACTTCACTACTCGATGCCTTTGCGAAGTAATCTCTGGGACATGTTTTAGTCTTTGCTAGAACTGTATATAGACTCCCTATTCTGTGCATTATGGACATGCATCCTAGCTTTGGTTGTGTGGGCAATTTGGTGGGAGCGCAATAAAAGAATCTTCCACAAAATTTCCTCTATAATTGAGGTAGCATTATGTAATCTAGAAAAGTCAATATCTGAAATGGTGAATTCTAGTCATTCAAAGCTTAAGTGTAACCTACGTATGACAAGTTGGGATAGTGTGATTTCAAGGGAATGGAGTCATATTCATGTACCATTTGGTTGGTGTCAGCAAAATCTTAATACCAAGCCACAAGACCGCAAACTGGTTCGATGGATTCCTCCAGCTGATGGGATTTTGAAACTAAATTTTGATGGGTCCTCTAGGGGTAATCCAGGGGATTCAGGTGAACGTATGTGTATCCAAGATCATCATGGTGTTTTTAAAGCATTAAAATATTTCCCTCTTCCTCGCGGTACAAATAATACAGTTGAAGCTCATGGGTTATTCATTCACCTCACATTGGCTAGAGTAGGTGGATTCAAATGATTAAAAGTAGAGGGGGATTCCTTGATCATTATTAATTCTTGTATAAAAAGGGAATCACACAGCTGACAATTAGGATATATCTTTTGAAAAATTTGTTGCCTACTAGATTCCTTTGATAAAATATACATATCGCATACCCTTCATGAGGGGAATGTATTAGCAAATTACCTTGCTAATGTGGGCATGCTACAGAAAGTGTAGATCATTTATTTCTATCCTTCTCATTTGCACAACATTGTTGGATTTTCATGTTGAGAAAACTTCTCTACTCGATTCCTTTGTGAAGTAATCTCTGGGACATGTTTTAGTCTTTGCCAGAACTATATAAAGACTCCCTATTCTCTGCATTATGGACATGCATCCCAGCTTTGGTTGTCTGGGCAATTTGGTGTGAGCGCAATAAAAGAATCTTTCACAAAATTTCCTCTACAATTGAGGTAGCATTATCTAATCTAGAAAAGTCAATATCTTAAATAGTGAATTCTAGTCATTCAAAGCTTAAGTGTAACCTACATATGACAAGCTGGGATAGTGTGATTTCAAGGGAATGGATTCATATTCATGTACCATTTGGTTGGTGTCAGCGAAATCTTAATACCAAGCCACAAGACCGCAAACATGTTTGATGGATTCCTCCAGTGGATGGGATTGTGAAACTAAATTTTGATGGATCCTCTAGAGGTAATCTAGGTGATTCAGGTGTAGGTGTGTGTATCCGAGATCATCATGGTGTTGTTAAATCATTAAAATATTTCCCTCTTCCCCGTGGTACAAATAATACAGCTAAAGCTCATGGGTTATTCATTTGCCTCACATTGGCTAGAGCAGGTGGATTCAAATGATTACAAGTAGAGGGGGATTCCTTGATCATTATTAATTCTTGTATAAAAAGGGAATCACACAGCTGGCAATTAGGATATATCTTTCGACAAATTTGGTGCCTATTAGATTCCTTTGATGAAATATACATATCCCATACCCTTTGTGAGGGGAATGTAGTAGCAGATTACCTTGCTAATATAGCATGCGATGGTCATGATGTGACGTCAATTACACCTGATGAAATCATCAAAAAGGACATAAAATT
Organism: Thuja plicata; assembly: GCA_018584345.1. NCBI lineage: Eukaryota > Viridiplantae > Streptophyta > Pinopsida > Cupressales > Cupressaceae > Thuja > Thuja plicata. The sequence continues at coordinate 1,471,013 of MU225430.1, forward strand.
GCAGGATTTGGTTCATGCGAACATGACAACATCTTTACCTGAGAGGGATGCGAATATGGCATCTTAAATAATTGTTTGGTGAAGTGGGAAATGGGTACATCAATGCTATATCTCAAATGATGGGGGTACGGTACCAATGGTGTGTAGCAATCTGTGTCCTTATCTAGGTATAAGTGACAAATTTAATAACCACAGATGATATGTCATCATTTCCTTTTCCCTTCTATTTTTAACAATTTTTTTACATGTGTGGGATTTCAATGAACTGTGAGGAAGTACAATCCCAGAATATTTCATGAGAATTATCACTCCCAAGGTACGATCTGATATCGTCTAACTTCACCCCTAAGATTTTTGGGGATTCGCCAGACATGGCTAATTATGGCTCAAGGGATGAGAGTGCTTTGATGGCTCTATATATCCTCCCAATCTCATTCACATACAATTCATTTCATATAGTTAAATTTGCAGCATTAGAGTCGAGGGTTGGACAGATTTTGAAGTGCAGACAATGCGGTAGATATCATCATGATATTATGTCGAGGAATTATAGATTGAGGCTAAAATACCTTGGGTTGAAAGAGGTGTTGCCTGTGATTATTGATGAGGGCTCCTTTGATGCCATGTTTGTTTGCCACTCTCCGAGGATTCAGGCTTCTATCTGCACTGTAATCAGGAATGAAATCCTTGCCCTGCATGTGCGTCAGTTCTTCTTCCTAACACAACTTGCTACAATTTTCCTGTCCAATGCTTTGGATCTCATACAATCAGTGCCCCTATTCATCTCCTTGGCAAAGAAAGTTATTAATCCAAATTATTTGCAGAACAATGTGCTTATGCGGGCTTTATAGAAATATGATCTCTGGGATGGGTTGGCACTAGTTGGTGGTTTGTTCTCTCATCATGAACTGCTCACAAATCATGATTTGCATGCTGGTGTATGTAAATATAAAATGTTCATTGGAGAAACAAGATGCAAGGTATGTAGAAAATGCTCTCCGCTCTATGAATCATCGACTAGGGTTTCACATGGTGGATTCGATTAAAAATAAGGTGAATGCATTGTTGGATCTTTTTGAATTTCCAAATTCTCCCCCATCTTGGGCTGAAAATTTGCTTCAATCATGCCTTGTCATTTGCAGGCAATCTTCAAGGATGCTTGATGTGGTGCCAGACCTCAACGTTCATCCATCGGGTTCAGGTGGTGTGTCTCTGCTGGGTGGTCAACTTATCCATTTTTCTAGCCCTAATGTGCCCTGCTATCTTAATTCGGCCTGCTCTTGTGGAAGCCTTCCTGTTTCTTCACTGGAGGGAGAAACTTTGTGCAAGGCTTCACCACAAGTTGCGATGGCTGCTTCTATAGAACCTTCGGGTTGGTCCCCGCATGTTACAGAGTCTCCTGTTGTGGATTGGGGTTTGGGGGATGTGGCAAAATAAATGCTCCCTTGTTGGTCATTCTTAAAATTTTGATGGCTTCTCGATAAGCTTGTGGTTAAGTTTATATTGTAAGGTTTTTTTGGTTAATTGGCACACTGATGGGTTTTGATATGTGTGGTCAATTTGTGCATAATAGTTAACCTGAATTGCCCGGTATGTGGGATATGTTTGAACAATGTCTAAGTGCCTATTTGGCCTATTATGTAATTTCATATGTAACTGAACATTATCGAATATATACTTGTATTTAACAATGACCTCGACATTTCTTTCTGGTTCTTCCATGGGGGAGTTATTGAACCAGTTTATTAATAAAATATGGTGGACACCCCACTTTTGCCTAATAAATAAATAAATAAATAACACCTTCTATATTGCTAACTTTTATTATGACAACAAAACATCTCATGTAGAAAATTTACCTGGCAAATTCAAGTTACAAACTTAGAACCACTTTCAAACTAGATTTATATTAAATACTTTCAAAGTTAGAATGGATGGACATGATTATAAGTAACTACACATATGTAAATGTGTACACTATATAAGCATGTGATATAAATAAGCATACCTATTTTAATAAAATTCTACATATAATCATAATCACTAGAAAGAAAAAGAATATTTCAAATATTTCATCCTCATTTTTTTCAGATGTCTATGCAAAGATTCATGTAGAATATTATAAAAAAAAACTATTCAATCTATTTGTCAAACGTTATAATGGAATGATAGATCTTTTAATTTTGAAACTATTAAATATTTCATATATAAAATAATAACCAAATACAAATGATATTGTTCATAAATGTGATTGAGTAATCTCCCTCTTTTAAATTCACATAGACATTGTCAACTTTCCTTGGGGATAGATAATTTTCCATTTTTGGTTCCTCACGCCTCTTTCCTTTTTAAATCTCGGGATAAAACAAAAGAAAAAATAAGAAACACCTACTCCATCTCCATTGTTGCGTGTTGATTAAATGAAAAGGACAAATAATGTTTATTATCACTCCCATAACTTGAAAATTTCTAAGTTGCTAGTAAGTGATCACTCCACCAAATCAATCATCATAAAAGGGAGTTAGCACATAATCAATTATTTCATCAACTCATGCATACATTAACGATTGTAATATTTTATGCTAGAATCTACATAAATAATTTTATATTTTATATTTTATTTGTAATAGATCTCTACTAACCTCAATAAATATAGGAATAATTAATATAGAGATATAGAGATATTAGTATAGATATATTAATATGTTTGTAAAGATCATAGATAGAGTCATTAGAGATATATTAATAAATAATAACTTTTGAAAAATGTGATAAAAATATGTAGATTGTCATATAAACGAATTGAACACAACAACACATTTCTTTAACAACTACTATTAATTTATCAACACTAATTAATTTCTCTAATACACAAATCATGGTCAATTCTTCAGTTTGACAAGAATCTAATGTCTATCATCTACTTGGATAAAGGTCTCATCAATTTTCTTAGCATAAATTTGGTTCGGTTTGTAGAGCCTAAAGTGACTATCTCATTTTTATCTATAATCATTCTATAAAAAGGAAGATAATGTGAATTAAAATATAAACACCTCCCTCTTATCTATGATTCATATAAGAAAACAAGATACTACACAATAAAATAATACCATCTCCCTTTTATGTATTCAATCATTTTAAGAAAATAAGATAATACACAATAAACGATAACCATCCCCCTTTTATTTATGATGATCTTAAGAAAACAAGATACTACAAATAAAAAATTTATGTATTTAATTATTCTTGGAAAACAAGATACTACATAATAAAATATAATCATCTCCTATTTATCTATTTTCAGTCTAAGAAAATATAATACTACAAAAGAAAGATAACCATCTTTTTTATGTAATCAATTTAAGAAAATGAGATACTACACAATAAAACATAATCATCTCCCTTTTATCTATGCTCATTTTAATAAAACAAGATACTACATGCAGTGAAGTGACAATATCCCTTCTATATATGATGATTCTATAATTGAGTAGAGCCTAAACTTTACTTAGATATTCATACATGCTCACAATAAAAGACATAGTTATAAGATGTCATACATTCATAAATATCAAAAATTGATTTCTTTCTAATATGAATCATTTATGTAATAATAGATAATCTAATCTAAATGACTTATACTACACAAAGATTCTACAACCTAACTACACAAATATTTATTGTAAACAAAACCTAACATATCATATTTTTCAAAATAAAATGACTTTTACCATATAAAACACAATTAGATAACAATAACAATAATAAAATTTTCATATGTCCAAAGGATAATAGATTTTTAGTTGAAAAAAGTCAAAATATTTTTCTATGATAAGACCAATATTGTAGCAAGAAAATAGAGGGATTAACATCAGATTTCAAAAGGGCTTTTGTGTGATAAGACCAGTGCAGAAAATAAAGGGATTAACAACAAAGTTCAACCAGTCTTTTTCTGAGATACGATAAAGAGCGAAGTCCTATTGTAGGGATTAACCATAAAGTCCAATTATAGCACCACAAAATCTTGTCCAGCGGCATATCAAAGCAAAGCGCTCATGACAATACTCATCATTGGTGCTTTGCTAATATAATCCATAAGCCTTCATCTTAAGAATTATTTGTAGATGACCCTACATCCTAATTGATGAGCACTAAAGATAAAATTAAATTATTTTGTTTTTCAGTTGACAAACATATTCCTCATCAAGTATATTTAAGCTCTCGTGAGCCATAAAATCAAATATCTAATGTCTCATAGGATATTAAGCACCTTCCTCTTTCCATCCTCCCACGAGAAAAAATTTTCTCACTTGCGGGTAAGTTGCAATCAATTTGAACTTTCATATATCATGATTATGGGAAGTTTGTTTTATTTCATTGGCCATTTTTATTTTGTTTAAGGGACTAATAAAAGAAATAAAAATTTCTAAAGAACTCATTCTAATAACATAAACTAGTAGAAGACAACATGAAAATAGAATCTCTTCCCCCACCCAAGTCCTCCTCCCCTTGCATCAATGAAATGATACTAAGTATTGGATAGAAAAAGGATCGTTGAATAATTTGTAAGGCATTAGAAGCACCATGGTGACTAATCTTCCTCCAATCCATTAGATGAATTTAATCAGATGACATGAAAAAAATTGTACTATTTGGTGATGTATAGAATAGAGAGAACTATATAAGATTAACTCATATCGAATTTTCTACCTTAAACTATAGTTTAAAATTTTTCACTATAGTCCTTGAAAACTTGAGTGGACTTTTCCACCTATGAGAAATGAGGAGTAAAAAATGAGAGATACATCTTAGTTCATTGCATATAGCTACAACAAAAATTTAGTTTCTATTACAAGTGAATTCAAGGAAAAATAATAATATTTAATATAAAATAGAGTGAATTTGTTCATAGTAACAATTATAGTCATTTATGTCTATAAGTATGGTGTATATATTCCTATACATTCCTAGTTTTGAGACAATAACTAGAAAAATAAACTCCATGAAGATGGCAAGTTATAACTTATAAATTTTAACATTGAAATTTTTTTTGTATCAATCATTTTTCTTGACTTGTACCCTCTTTTTTATTGGAATATATAATTCAAAATTGGAAACCCAGCCACATTGTACTCATAGATCAATCCTCTCGTCCTAATTGAACATGTCTAGAACCAAAAGACCATTGGGATTTGTATGCACCCTAAAATGGTCGCCTAGACTTTGGGCCCCATTTATTATTTTATCAATTTATCAAATCCCTGAATCAATACTTTCAAATATCAACAATATCAATTATATCAATTTCCTTGATCAT
>MU225430.1:1503896-1570445 GCA_018584345.1 Thuja plicata
TTGCATCATTATGTAAATAATCATGTGGAAATTAATTAATGATTAGAAGCCCTTGATACTCATCATGTGGAAATTAAAATAATCATGTGGAAATTAAATAATCATGTGGAAATTAAAATATTTACATTAGTATACATTTGGTGTCATGATAAATTGCTAAGCTAAGACTAGGATCTATGTTTGCGTTATTAATCATTACTCTTATGTTACCCAAATAAGAGTGAAAGTAATGAGATGGACTTGGAAATTTCTCATTAATTATGAGATTGTTGATTACAATGCAAAAGTAAGAGGCCCTGCATGGGTTGTACCACATCCTCTACATGTTTTACCATGTCGATAATGCAACTTATCCAGATAAGAGTCATTCTTTCTTAGTAGTTTATCATGGCACCAAACGTATACTGATGTAAATATTTTATATTGTATTCATAGAACTACTGAACAGGGGAGGAATATAAGCTTTTACTGGAAGGTGCTTTAGTTCAAGGGCTTCTAATCATTGCAAAAGGCTTTGTGCAGGAAGTTTGATTGAGTTAGTGATTTGACAGATGAAGATCTGATTCAAATTGCTCTTAGAACCCACCATGCCAACTCCCCTGTCTGTCAAGAAGTTGAGGACTGGGGAATGCTGCAAAAAACTAGGGGAAGGAGTATTTTCTCTAGTGATTGGTTTATAAGGGTTTTAATACATCTATTGTGTAACTGTTCTATATAAAGAAAGCTATGTGCAAGAGCAAGCACATATCAAAACTTGTTCTCTCTCTATAAACAGATACCACATATTTTAAGAACTCAATTGATGCAAAAGTAAGAGGCCCTGCATGGGTTGTACCACATCCTCCACGGTTTTTGATTGTGCATATGTACTTGTTCCTTGTCATGTGCTGAGAGTAACATTTCTCATTAAGCTACTGATTATAGCACCACCAATCAGTTGTGAATTTCAAAAACCAAAGTAGTAAAAGCCTAGTAAAAAAGAGTCTTCATTACAATCAAGTGAAGGATACTGAAAAAATCATTTGACACTGATCCCACTAATTGTATAGGTTATAAATATTATTTTTCACACTATCAACCACCACAAGGCTCATCAAAATTATCAACTAATGCTTGCAAGCACTAGTTGTAGACTTCACGAGACAATAAGGGATAAATCAATTACATATTTGCAAATGTCAAAAGTGTTACCAAGCTACAATACGAGTGGAAAGCTAATTAAGTTCAAAAGTTTCAAAAAGATTGTGAATCTTCTTGCCAAACACAAAATTATATTTATAGAAGAGTCAAGTCAATCACACTTTTTACAAGAGGCTATCATTTATATACTTCTATAGGGACTACACTTGACTCCACAAAGAACAAAAAATTAATTTGACAAACTAAAAAAAAAATAGTTTGGTGTTGTCTAACATAGCACTTTGTGTTTCCTGCCATGTTTCTTTATCTCATGGGCTCTGTACATTATGCACTAGCTAAGTTTAGGGAGAGTTTGGGCTATTTAAATAGGGCTAACAAGATGTTGGGAAAATTAGAGAAAGAGGATACTCCCATGCACATCAAGCCATTTTGCTGTGCAGATTCTGTTGGGTAATGTGAAAATTGTCATGGGAAGGAAGGAGGATGCTTTGAGTAATTATACCAAGAATCTTAAAATGAATAAGGGGATAGTGGGGCTTGATCACGTGCATATGGTTGTTAATAATATTGATATTCCAATGCTTGTTTCTTGGCTGTGAATTGCTTAATAGGATAGTGGCTACAAGTTTAGCTACATTTCCTACATTTCGAGGAGGGGTCAAAATGACCATAGTGTGAATCAATTAGACTTGGAAATGCATGCAAATCTGGTCAGCAAGTTGTAGTAGAGAATCGATATTATGTTGAAATTATATTGTGCACCTGGGCAATTAAAAGTGTTTAGTTTGTTTTGTACTAAATATTTATTAGAAATGCGGAACAAATGGCGGGTTTTCAATGAAGATATTTAACAATTATAAAGCTCCATGTTTATATTCTATATTTAATGTTTTAATGGAGGTCAATACAAAAATGATGAGAACTGGGCCGTCCTCTTTGACCTGACCAAAATCCTCCTCGAAAAGTATCAGAATATGTGGCAACAGATGAATGTGCAAATATTGTAGCGGTACATCTAATACAACACCCCCATCCAAAGAAAAAAGAGCTTCCATGAAAACACAGATGCAATCGATATAACTTACCTCTCTCAGCCAACATGGATGCCCTCCAAAAGTCACTCGCAGCTGACAGAGATGTTATGGAGTCGCTTGTAGCCAACAAAGATGCGTAGTTCCTACAAAATGAAACCCTATGCGTAATAAAATGATATGCCTTTCATTTCTATTTCCTCATGCGGACCCGACAATAAATATAATTTGGTTAAACAAAAATGGAATTGGAATTTGAAATTCCGATTCCACCTATTTAGGTGGAAGATGATATTCCCATTTTACCCCCAAAATGGGAATTTTGTAATTCCAATTACATTTTTCTTCACGGACCCAAACATTGAATTTGGCATTATCCGAAATTAGATAATTCCAATTCCAGGCATATTCTAGAAAACAAACGGGCCCTAAGCTTTTACCATGGTGATTTCTTATGTTTCCTCCATGAAGAAAAATTTTGAATGCATAAATAATGAAAACAAATTCTCCTAGTGTCAGATTATCTTCTCTTATTTTATTTCAAATCTTTCCTGCTATAAAATAAATCTGATATTTTTTTATCAATTTTATTTGTGTAGTTACGTTGCAAATGTGGTGGTGTGTTTAAACAAGTCTTAGAGGGAATTGGTCCATCTGCCAGCTCAATTAAATGGAGACTAGATTCTGTAAATGTGTGCAAGCGAAGCTCAAATTTTACCTTGAAAAATTTGACATCATTTATTACCCAGCTATCAGATTCTCTTACCTTGAAAATTTTGACATCATTTAAACGATACATTGAGCGTGCTTGTAAATCACTTCTTTCAGACATGCAAAAAGGCCAGAATAATTTTGTTAATTTTTTAAATCTATTCTGTGTAGCAAAATAAATAATAAATAACCCTATCTATGATATGTTTTCAATTTGAAAAATTCAATTTAAAATAATAGAACCACTTTCAACCTATATTTATATTAGATACTTTTGTAAATGTGGGCATTATATAAGCATGTGATATAAATATACATACCTATTGTAATGATTGTTGACATATGGTTATAATCACTATAATGGAAACAAATGCATGCAAAATATTCAAGCAAATCATGTATGTAGTCCATTTGTCAAATGTTACAAGGGAATGATAGATATTCAATGTTGAATATATAAAATATTTCATATCCCATATAATATCCAAATACAAATGAAATTGTTCCTACCTGTGACTATATTCTTATTGTTTGAAATTCTCTTAAACATTGTGATCTTGCCTTTTAAATAGCTATATTTCTTTTTTGTAGCTCGTCATGTCTCTTTCCTTTTTAAATGTGAAGACAAATTACAAGAAAGAACTAGAAAAGGCTACCCCATCTCCCTTCTTGCATGCTTATTAGATAAAAATGAGGACTAAAGGATAGTCTGACTCCCATAACATGGAACTTTCTAAGTTGAGAGTACGTGACAATCACTAGATAAAGCATCATAAAAGGTAGTTAACACATAATAAAGTCTTTTATCAATTCGTAGATACATTAATGGTCATAATATGTACCACTAGAAACTTAAAAGAGATTTTTTACATATATATTATGTTTTATCTCTTATCATCAAACAGGGAGATTAATATGCTTCTAAACTCTTAGGAACCTCAATTTTATTAATTTATGCAATCCTCTCAGGGTCTATTCTCACCCCATTCTTCGATAATATATGCCCTAATAATTTTCCTCCAATTACTGCAAAATGGCATTTATTTGGGTTGGGAGCTATCCCATATTCAAGGGCTCTTTGAAAAATCTACTCCAAGTGTCCACAATGATTTGTCGGTGCCCAAAAATGAAGGACCGGATTTGGCGAACTGACTAGTACACACTAGTACCTCTGCAATTATGGCTTTGTTAGGCCAAGGCTGGTGGGCCTAATTCCACTTAAACCTAAATAATCTTCTATGATGCCTAACTGCATATACAGACAATCAAATCTCCTCCCAAACTGGTAAACAATCCTTGGAGGCAACAATATAATCTCCCTATGTTATTTAATATGTAAAATTTAAACTAAATTTGAATTATCCCTAAAAAATGCTAATTTAATAAATGCTCTAAAAATTGATTTAATTATCAACAAAGCTACAAAATATGTATCAGAAGATAATATCCAGATAACAAGATTAGTGCCTACTTAAAATATGGGTTATAGAGTCAAGAAATCCAATCCTACGTACAATCAAAGACAATTTTAAAAAACTTGCTTTTAGTAAAACAAGATCATCACCTCACAGGCTTCCACTTGAATTACAATTCAATATAATAAACATGATTAATCTTATCAAATTTAACTCAAATTAGGAGACTGACAAGAACAACATAAGATGCTCAAATCTAACTATTGATATTTGAATTGTATGTATTAAAATTGTATTACACAATCAAGGAATATAACACAGTAAGGCACTCTGACAGAGAGAATATCTGATAGACTAACTGGAAATCAATAACAATATAATCATAGAAATCATAATAACACTTATCTCATTTGACATCTGAATATTTGTACATAATGACTCATATTTGCAGTATCCGTTCTCTCCTGGAATTATTTCTCCAAAAAATCTTGTTGTAATCTTTTAAGTTTATTTTGACTTAATATTTATATGGTTCTCAAAAGTTCCCGTGAAAGGACATACCCTTTCATAAAAACCTAATCCCGACAACTAACCCCAAAAATATAAATTAAACCATAATGGTTCTTAGGAAAATATTTCTCGTACAATAAGTTTGATTTACTACACTTTAGGTGTTCATGCATAATAATCTGACGTTTAGTTTCCTGCACAAAAACACCTAACATTAGATAATCTTAAAACCTAAAATCAAAAATCATTACATTCATAATATATTAGGCTTTCCTAAAGACATTTATTATTTATTTATTAAATAATAATTATTTGAAAATAAATTCATGTCATACTTTATAAATGCATTTGATAAATAAAGTGGAGTATAAATAAAAAATAAATTTTATTTTTTTTTGAGCAAAAATGGCTGAGCCATTATAATTTTTATTTATATATAAATCTGTTTCAAAGGCTTAGGAGGGAAAGAAATAGATAAGAAAACCCTCCTTCCTTTCCAATACATACATAAACATAGAAATCCCCAACTTGACTATGGTCCAAAAGTTACGAGAACCCAACCCACACAATTGGCTCAAACAGACACCATGATATCACACTACTAATGAAACGGGTTCTCTTATACAAGTCCCCAAGTATTTTGGAAAAAAGAATAGATGGTTGCCCAAAATTATTGACTGCTACAAATGGAGGCCCAGAAGTATAATCCCAATCCTTTGGCCATCTACTCAAAACACCCGACTGTCCCTCTTACTATGACGCCCATGCCAACCGATAATAATCAACACAAAACCTAAGACTAAACAACCCAAAAAGCTTAGAGTGTCGTGAAAATATAAAAAAATCAAAAAAGATCTCCCATATGCCCAGTACCTAGGTCTGACCTTACCATGACAGTGGCCTGGGCATTTATATTAACGGCTAGAGGAGACTAATTCTAAAGAAGAAGGTGAGGAATGTGAAGCTGAAGATGTTCCCGCAACCGGTACTTCCAAACCATTGTAGTTCAAAAAATTGAGAATGATAGCCATGCTATCAAATAGATTGTATGCATCTGCCATGATAGTGGTGGGTATAAATTCCACCAGAGGGTCCGTGCTACTCCTAAAGGCTGTAGAATCCTTAGCTATGATGTCAAGCTTAAAGGAGTTATATAGCTTTACAAATTCCAGGTCCCGATCCAACTGACTAGGAGGAAACAATCCTCCTACCCAGGCTTGGGATTCTCTAAGATTATAGCCCAAAATAGCCTTATGAATGGTACCAATGGTCACAAAATTAGTGTTAACCACCCTAGCTGCCATTTCCATAAATGGAATATAATCCTAGGTGAGATCATAGAAATTAGACAGGAAAATTGAAAGCACCTAGGAATGAAGAATGTTTCGGGGCGAAGAAGGAAACAGGACATCCTCGCCAATAACTGTACAAACCGCATCCCAAATAGCTTGGGGAAGAACTCTAAAAGCCACCCTCATGTGATGCTAAAGATAGTCATCTGGAACAAGGCACTCCCATTCAAGGCTTAGAATCTGAATCTAATGATTAAATGGATGATACTCCATTTAAAATAGAAATGAAAACCTCTGAGACCTCCCTAGTATAATGCAAACACAAATCCTAAAGAAGAGAGTAGAAGCCGAGAAAAATCCAGACAAAAAAAGGAGAAAATATGAGGACTCTGAGCCGAATGAGAAGGTTATATAGCCGACGCCACAAAGATAGACGAAAAGCCAGGCCCATGTGAAAAGAGCTTGTACTGCACTTGTTAGCTTCACATCCAAGCTACCAAAAACCAAGGCACCACCTCAGCAAATAAAACTAAATACTCTGTGCCCACATGCGTGAAGAAACTTGAAGTCGGCCTGAGTACCAAGCCAGAACATACTAAACCTACAGACGTCTGCACCCTTACTATTAATCCAAAAAGGCCACACATAAGAAAATAAAAGCATCTTCCAACCCATCCCACACAAAAGGAGATAGCAATCTATAAATGACATCACAACACCCAAGTGGCCCAAAACCAATGTAGCCCACAAATAATATAATAAATCTATGCCGTCAAAAGTACAAATCCAAAAGTGGCATAATTTGCAAAATGTACTTTCTAAACTGGTTAAATGACACCATGTCCTTGAAAATATCAAAGCACGCATGAGGGAATCAAAAGGCCATCTAATAGCATGATATCTTAGGAAAATTGCAAAAAGTGTGTCAATTGTGAAGCATCATCCCACTAAACTGGAGTACAACCCAATCAGTCTATTGAAAAAGAGGAAAATGTATAAGCGAGAGGCCTGACAGAATGACACAAATTGTCAAAAAATAATTAGGATCCTATCTCCCACCTAGCCCTCACTCCACTACTCTGAGCTCAAAACACCTCGATCGAGGAAATCTCCCTACTATACCAATCAATCCCTTTGACCATTATCAGAGCCTTAGCTAGGGTATAAACATTCCAAACTATAGAGCCAAAATTTAAAAGTGACTCCTTGATTAGCCAACCAATCTGCTAGCACATTCGCTTCTCTATAACAATGAGAAATCTTGTCCTCTATGAACTGAAGAAGAATCTTCCTGGCATTATCCAAAAAATAATTGTTCTCCCAATTAGGAGAACTTTGGAGAGAGAGAGCCAAAGTAATAATTTGGGAATCCCCTTCAATATTAATTCTCTTAATTCCTTGGGAGGAAGCAACAGATAGGCCCAAAAACAAGGCCTTGGCCTCTGCAATCTTGTTGGATCCAATTGGAATTTTAGAGCTAACAACACTGATTACTATCAAATCAGAATCCCTAAGAACAAAACCAACTCCAGATTCCCCTGGGTTGCCCTTGGAGGCCCCATCAAAATTTAGCTTAATAAAGCCCTTGTCTGGGGGTATCCACTTAATATCCTTCCGAATATCAATTTTAGATTTTTTACCAAGGAGGACCCCTTTAAACGGGATAGTTATAGAGATCCACTCATTAAGGATTCTAGAATCTTGCGAGGTAAATGTGGAAGATAGTTATTTGGATCTGAAAGAAAATAAATTCACTATCTCCAAAATTTATTTAACAGTAAAATCAGAAACTTGAGTAGAGGAATAGAATTCCTTCCTTAAAATCCTTTTATAAATCTCCCACCATATGCTCCATGTGACTGCTGCTGGAATGACTCTCCAAATATGGCCAAAAAAAGAATCGCGATATAAAACAGGCCACTACTTGAGAAGACTACTAAGGGAGTCAGACAAGGGACCTTGCCAACCCAATTTACCCATAATACAATACCAAATTTCTTGTGCAAAAGAGCTGGAGGCAAATCGATGATTAACATTTTCATAACTAGTTTTGCACAATACGCAAACAAAATTGTTGGCAATGCAAAGTATATGAAGCCAGTCACTAATAAGGATTCTGCTGAGAATTGCCAACCAAAGAAATGATCCTTCTTTAGGAAACACAACCGGGTGCCAACAATATTTAAAAATATGTTCCTGCGGATGTATATCATGCTTCTTCAGATGCTGATATCCTAGCTTGACCGAATAATTCCCATTTGGCACAGCTGACCAAATGAGTCTATCAGTAGAGGAGTTAACATATAATAACCTTTGATCCAACTGATCTTTAAGTCACATGAATTGATCCTGAGGAATGTCCAACTGCAAAAAATCTCTCCAAACTGCCTTGCCTACTAACTGAGAAGTAGAGATTTCAAAATAATTTTTAACCTGGCAGCCCCATGCCTACTGAAAGACCTATTTAGTTAGAAAAGTTAATCCTAGAGTACAAGAAATAGGTGGCAGACCATTCCATGAATCATCCCAAAAATCTTCTCGATTACCTGAATTAATGAGCCAAGAAAGGTGTGGAAGGATAACTTGACAACACTCGAGAACAAAGTTCCACATCGCAGAACCACAAGGTGGGTTCCTTATAGTGAAGATGCGAGCAAGATCATCTGAGTCCAAATATTTAAGCTGGATGATCCTCACCCAAAGGGAGCCTATTTTTTCATATATCTTCTAGGCGAGTTTGGCCCCTAAACTTAAGTTCCTTGAATTAATGTCATGAATCCCTACCCCCTCGCAATCTTTAGGGAATGAGAGATTATCGCATTAAACTAAAGGAATCTTCAAGGAACCATCTAGATTACCTTTCCAAATAAAATCTTTGAGATTACTTCTAATCTTATCAACAATCGCCCTTGGAGCCCTTAACATGGACATAATATAGTTTGGGATAGAGGAAAGAACTGATTTAACAAGGTGAATCCTACCTGTGAGTAAGAGCCATCTGGATTTCCAAGCTATGATGTGGCCTACAATAGATTTAAAAATATTATCCCATAATGCAGCCCTACTTGACGCTTGAAATAGGGGAATACCCACGTACTTAATGGAAATGACATCCACATCAAATCCTAATAGATTTATGATAGCCTCTTGAGTCACCTTAGGGACCTGGAAGAAATATATCTTAGATTTTGAGATGTTAAGTTTCTACCCCGACAATTTATAGTAAAATGACAGTATATCTAAAATGGATCTTGCTTCCTTGAGAGAACCCTTAGCATATAACAGATAATCATCAAAAAATAGGGTCTGGGTCACTGAAAGCTACAAGTTGTGCAAAGAGATTCCCTTTAGATCCAGCTGCACTTGTTTGTAACTGATGAGCCTACTTAAACCCTCAGCCATGATAATGAAGAGGAATGGAGACAGAGAGTCCCCCTACCTAATACCGCATGAAGAAGCAAAAAAGATTTCTAGGGAGCCATTGATCAAGACTGAGAACTTAGCCCCCTTAACACACGCCATAATCCATTTGATCCATTTGGGGTTAAAACCCATTTTTTCCATAATCAGTTTGAGAAAACCCCAACTAACTTTGTCATAAGCTTTCATCATGTCTAGTTTTAGAACCATAGCCTGTAACCTCTGAATCTTGATCAAGTGAAGAAATTCATGAGCTAACATGGCCCCTTCCATTTTATCTTTCCCTAGAATGAAACCCCCTATTGGTCTGAGATAATCTTGGGGATAATTTTCCCAAGACGGGCTAAGATTGACTTAGTAATGATTTTATAAATCGTGTTACACAATGATATAGGCCTGTAGTCAGCAAAAGGGCTAGGATGAGGGCCTTTGGGAATCAACGTAATAAGAGTATTATTAAAATCTTAGAACATAGAATAATGTCTTCTAGACTCCTCTGCTACCTCCAAAATATCAATCTTCATAAATTCCCAACATTGTTGGAAAAACAAAGGGGTAAGTCCATCTGGGCCTAGAGTTTTATCAGCTTTCATGGCGAACACCGAAGACCTAATTTCCTCTATAGAGAAAGGATGAAGTAGGAAATTATTGTTTTCCTCTAAAACTATGGATGGGATATAATGTAAATCTGCCTGAGAAAGGTCTGAATGATCATCCGAGGAAGAAAGGAGATCTTGAAAGACCTAGACTACTTCCTCTTGGATATCCTGCTCCAAGGAGAGAATGTTATTGTGAGCATCATTAATTTCAAAAATGGCCTTTTTTTGTCTACTCACCTTAGCTGAGGCATGAAAAAAACTAGTATTTTTATCTCCTTCCAACAACCAGAGTTCCCTGGACCTCTGACACCAATAAATCTCTTCCCTAAGCAGTGTCTCATCCATTCTGCCTTGTAATTTTTTCTGAGATTCATAAACCTACTGGTCAAGCCCATGAAGAAGGATGTGTTCATTCCAAAAATCCAATTGGTGCTAAATATCCCATTTAATTGACAATATATTCCCAAAGGTGTTCTGGTTCCAGTCCTTAATTTTTACTTTTAGAAATGATATTTTTTTAAACAACTGAAACATCTTATACCTTTCTCCACTGGACATTGTGACCACCATAATCAAAGGAGAGAGGAAAATTCTAGGTCCCTAAACCACATTCGCTCAATCTTAAAATAGGACTTAGGTTTAAAAGGGGTGTTGCCCGAATCTATATCTAAAGCCACCGCATAGTGATCCGAGCCTGAAATATTGAGGATGTTAGATTTGGTACACCCATGGGCCAGAATCCATTGGGAATTAAGAAGAAATTTGTCTAGGCATGCACCAATGAAATGAGGGCCCTTCCTCCTATTAGACCAGGTGATCTTCCCCTAAGGGGGACAACAATCAAAAATAATATTTCCTTCAATAAAGTCTTTAAAATCATGCGTGACTTTGAACGAAGGCCTTGCCCCCCAAATTTGTCTAATTCCCCTAATATAGCATTGAAGTATCCTCCTAAAATAATCTTAGAATCTCCAATGTGAGAGATTCTATTAGACAATGTATCCCATTGGCACTGCTTAGCAGAAACTGAAGCTGGGCCATACACATTGAATAAGTACAACAAGATTGTTAAAATTGAGACCTCTGCTAAAATGTAATTAGCCTCTGAGGAACTAAACTTTAGTGAACACTTACGAGGCTTCCAAAGAATTGCTAGGCCAGCTGAGGCTCCATTTGAGGGGACATGGATGAACTCCCAACCCTTCCAACTTTTAAAAACTGAATGACCTTTGTCATGAGATAATTTAGTTTCCTATAAAAGAACTAGATCTGCCCTACTTATTAAGATTTGATCTTTAATAAGTCGGGCCTTGTTGGGGGCATTTATGCCTCTAACATTCTAGGAGACCATATTCATTGTAAACAAGAAGAGGTAGTTGCTCTCCTAACCTTATTCAATTATTTGGAAATAGAGGCTGTAGCATCTAGTTTAGACTTCCTAGGGATGGAAGTGAAGGGGAGTGTAGTCTGAATCCCATCAGCAATTTTTGCCTCAATATTTTTACCCATGGTCGGACGTCCCCTCGACTTCTGAGATTGAGGAGAAAAAAATTAATCTAAGAAGGGATTGCATCTGACTAGATTATACCACATGATGGATGAGGAGAGATGGCAGTGTGAATAAATTTAGATTTTCCCCTACTGCCCCCATCTGGAGGCCCATTTACTAGCCTCCCACACAACATAAGATCTACCACTACGTCAATATCTGCCTCTAATAATTTATCAACATCCTAATTTTATTTTTGAGAATGTAAAGGAGAAACATACCGGCATGTAGGAAAGAGACCTAGATTGCTGCTACCATTTGACATGTTTGGATCCAAGTCTTGCAAGGACCTCTGCTACAATTCTATTCAGGCAGATGCCTGAGGAGAGGGTTTTCCTACATCAAGACCTAGGTCGTTAGCCGCAGACCATTTTGGCTCATAATCCAAATCACACCCTACAATATCAGAATTATGCCGAAGCCATGAATCAAGATTTGACTCATGAGTAATAGGAATAAAAGGGTTCTTGAGTGTATCCAGGCAGGGCTCAGGCATAAGATCCAGATCCGAAGAGATAGGAATCTAAGACTAAATCTTCTCATCCCCCATGATAGACTTTGTTACCAGGGGAGAGTGTATTGGTAGAAGACCATCATCCCCCAGCCCTAAGGGAAGAGGGTCATCCCGACTAGAAGATTGATTTTGATAAACCTGGGGGCTCCTACCAGCTAGGAGGTCATATCTCAAAGGTTGAAACAACAGATCAAGATTAGCCAAAGCTAGGGAACAACCTATCGAGGAATTGAGAAGAGACCCTACTTTCGATGGAGAGATCAAAGCTCTATGTGAAGCAGAGTCCCTTAAGAAGAAAGAAAGATTAGAAGGGAAATCCTAACCACTTGAGGTTCGAGCACATCAATCTGAAGGTGAAGAGAATAGAGCCCGACACACTCTAATGCAATTTCTATCACCTAACTGGCAAGAAGAATCTAGGTGGCCAAGGGTATCCATCTTAAGCATAACCAGGGCCGAATTATTCAGGATGATGGGTTGTTGAGTAGGGCCAAATTTAGATTCGACACATAGCATCTTGGACAAGATGGTAGAAACATCTTTAAGAAGACATACTCAAGATGGAAGTCGACAATCATTGAGAGAACCCCAATCATGATGAATAAATATGCCTATCTTGTTAGCCAAAACCTCCAAAATATTCAGTTGTTGAAATTCAAGAGGCAGGGTAGGGAGAGATATCCAAAAGGGAAAGAATCTAATAGGGCACTTTTGAGGCTGAAAATGAGGAGACTAGAGTTGAGTATGGATTCCCCATCCCCTAAAAAACCAACCCTTAAACTTATGAATCTAATCGCGAAAAGATTGGTTATCAAATATAGAAATGAAAAATCCCTTACCAGAATCTATCATAAAGGCATTTTGTAAACCTGACCACATCTTGGAAGCCCATTTAAATAAATCAATGCTAGAAGGAGAGTAATTCCAGATCTTACCAATGAGTGCCCTGGACCTCAAATTTTGGATAGATGATGAAAACATGCGCTCAGGGTTGCAAACAGTGTTGGAAAACTCATGCCCTCTACCGAGATCAACAGGAACAACCTTTGGAACAGACTCATTCTACAAATCCACCCTATACGGTGGGGAAAAATTCACCTGTGAATTCAACCAAATTGGTGAAATGGAGGGAGTTGCCTGCAGAATGCAGTCAGCGGAGGGAGACCCCTCAACTAATTTTGGTGACAAATCTTTACTTTGATCGCCCAAGCGGGATGGTGATATCGAGCTGCAAATATCAAATCTCACTGTCTTATCCGGGATCCTCCTTTGCCTACTATTATTGCATAGATGACTTGCACCTTTGAAGGGAAGCCACTGATTGGAAACTTGGTGCCACCATTGGCCCTGGCTAGACTTTTTGTATGACTTATCCTTCCAAGTTCCTGACTGGAAGATCCACTATGGCCGAATATGATCTGGCAAAGAAGGCCCTCATTCATCCACCCAATTTCCTGAGTGAAAGACCCATAATGGGATGTGCGAGGGTTTGGAAAATGGCTTTCTCTAGACCTTATTATTCAGGAAATTTGGTAGAGACCATTCTTTCCCACCCGACCAATGAATACCTGAAGCTTTACTCTCCCCAAATTGCTTTCCTTGCCTTGCCGATTGCTCAAAATTTCTAGATGAAGACCTGGGCGCGCGAACTCCATTAGTAGTTGCAGAGCTCATTATTATTATTGTATTTTTTTTCCACAAAATTAAATATTAATTATATGTTACCCACATTAATTATCAAAAACATAAGAAATCACATTAATAAGACAATACTTAAAACATTAGATAAAATATGACATTATATTTAGAATTTTTTATTTTTATTTTCAAGATAATACATAATGCATTTATATTTATTTTTCAAAATATATCTACAAATATAATGCAATGTAATCATAGAAATATTAAAAATATTAGGGTAAAGGATTTTACAATTCATCCTTAAAAAGGGGGCATTTACCCTAAGTTCATGAAAAAATTTAAATAACTCCACATAGGGTAGGTGTAAATTCAATAACAACCCTAACATAGTAATCTTTATCACATACACTATTTTCATTCCCTTAATAATTTATTTCAAAAAGGAAATAAGATTATCTTTAACTTATGCCCTTATTTACACTTACACTGTCAAGGAATAACATAGAGTAATTGGTAGGGGTAGAGTCGGGTAGTTAGGATAGGAAAAAGGGTAGGTCGAGAGGTCGAGTTTTCAACTCCCAATCCCCACTCTTTTACTTCACTACCTCATTATTTATTATTTTTTATAATTAATTGATCTCCAAATATACATGCATTAAATTTATTTCAACAAAGTGACTAAAAATCCTACTTTATGAACGTAGAATAATGATAAATATTTATGCCCTTTTAATAGTTTTTATTTTTTACATAGGGAGATTACATAAAAAAAATGAAAATGTAGATTATACTTCCCTGATGCTTTGTGTATTTATGACCTGAATTTTTAGGTGTCAACACTAGCTCTTATTTTGGACGTGCATTCATGCCTGGATGCAACGAGAGTCTCGTTATTTCTGGAAAAGCAGACCATAATAAGAAGAGAATCATAATGCTTAAAACAAATAAAATAATGTACAAGTTAGAGAATACTTCCTATTTTCAAGAGAAAAAGGGTTTCAAATACTGACCATGAGTTGGGAACTCTTGAATAACTTCATCAATATCCTATAAATAGTATGACTTCTCACCTGCATTTGAAACAACCATTTAAAGTCCTAGCCCTAATGCCTTGAATTTACCATGTTTTCCTTTGTCTTGGTCTTTTGCATTCCATTTTAGTACCCAATCACCTTCTTTGAAAGGCCTGTCTAATGCTCTTTTGTCATGAAGGGTCTTAATCTGTTGTTGTTGATGAAGATTACTTTCTTGCGCTATTCTTCTCATATCATCTAGCTCTAATAACTGGCTCAACCTGTCTTCCATAAAATTTACATCCTCAAGCTCTTCTTCCTGGATGAACCTGTAAATTGGTAGGAGATTGTTCAACGGTAACCTTGCTTGTTTTCCAAAAACCAACTCATAAGGAGAAAAACCTGTCGATCTTTTCATTGTCACTCTGTCTACCCATAAAGATAGATTTAGATTTGAATCCTATGCCTTTTTATTATTGCTCAACATTCTTGTGATAATCTTTAGTATATTCTTATTGCTTGATTCTGCTTGACCGTTTCCTTGCGGGTGATACGGGGATGAGTATGATAGGTTGATACCATATTTTTCACAAAATTATAAAAATTCCTTAGATCTGAAACACATGCCATTGTCACAAAGAATCTTGCAAGGTACTCTGAATTTGGTTAGTATGTTCTCTGTCAGAAACTTGATGACTACCTTACTTGTAGCTTATCTTGTAGGTATAGCCTCAACCCATTTTGTGAAAGAATCTGTTACCACTAGTATCCATTTATGACCTCCATTTGAAGCATCTGAAATCTCTCCAATAAAATATATTCCCCACAGTTTAAAAGGCTCTTCAGTTTGTAAAGGAATAAGGGGTAATGCACCATTGTAATTCAATTTCCCTGAGAACTTCTGACAAGATTCACACTTCTTAACATATTCATAATAGTCCTTGAATACATGAGGCCAATAGTACCCTGCTTGCAATATCTTATGAGTTGTTGTCTTAGCTGAAAAGTTACCACCACATACCCCATCATGTAGCTCATTTATAACTGACTTGGCCTAATAGGTGTCTAGACAAAATAAAAGGATACCATCATTTTTTTTCCAATACAAATCTCCTTACATTAGTACATACCTTCATGCTTGCAATTTTATAGTTCTTTTTTTATTATCACTTAATCCTTCATTACATTTCATATGTTTTAAGAAGTAAACTATATTCGTGTACCATGGACAATGTTTGATGCTAGTTCCTTAGTTCTCCAAATCCACTTGGTTTATTTGGGTTGCATCCAAATTTGTTTCTGCCATGAGTTTAGCCAACCCTTGATCTCTTACTAACTTAGTGATTTGAATCTCAATATCAAACTCTTGAACTTTATTGATCCATCTGCATCTTTTACCTGTGACTTTTGATTGCCTCAATATGTCCTTAGTTGCTGCATTAGGTATGTATGCCATAATCTTAGCTCCAACTAGATAAGGGTTGAATGACTTTACTACTTTTACTAATGCATAAGCTTGTTTCTCATGTATATCATAGTTTAACTTAGAAGCTTGTAAAGTCTTACTAAAGAAGGCTATTGGTTTCTCATCTCCTTCATCATTTTTCTATAATAGGACAACTACAATGGTGTGAAAGGAAGCAGAAAAGGTTTTGAGAAATCAGGGGATTTGAAAACTGGAGCTTCCTTGATTTCTTTCTTAATGTTAGAAAATGCCTCTAAGGCTTCATCTATCCATTTTAGAACTACATTTTTCTTTAACATCTTTGCAATAGGTTTAACAATTTCTAAAAAAATTGAGACAAACCTTCTCACAAAGTTGATTTGTCCAAAGAAATATTGAATCCCCTTAATCAATTTTAGGAATCTGAATTTTATTAATTGCTTCCATTCTTTCTCGATCTATCTTCACTCCATCTCTAGATACGATATGTCCAAGAAGCTTACCTTCAGTTACCCCAAAATGACATTTCTTTGGGTTTAAGGATATCCCATACTCAAGGGCTCTTTTGAACATTTGTTCTAAATGCTTGCAATGGTTTTCTGCCCTTTTGGAATAAGTTACGATGTCATCTTGATATATTTCCATAATAACATTAATGAAATCCTCAAAAGCCACATCCATGGCTCTTTGAAATGTAGTCCCAGCATTCATAAGTCCAAATGGCATCCTTGCATACATGTATGTACCCCATGGTGTGGTGAAATCCATTTTATACTGTTCTTCCTCTTTAACCTTCACCTAATTATACCCAGAAAACCCATCCATCATGGATAAAAAATCATTACCAATGATGTTTTGTAATAATGCTTCCATGTTAGGTAATGCATAATTGTCTTTTAATGAAGATATGTTTAAATTCTTGAAACCACACAAAGTATGATATCTCCATTTTTCTTCCTAACAGGTACTAGATTTTAACCCCAAGTAGATTGCCTAATTGGTTTTATGATACCAACATCTCTCATCTTTACTAATTCCTCCTTCATCTTAGGATCCAAAGTTGGATTTATGGGTCTTTTCCTTTGTCTAAAGGGCTTTGCATCTGGTTTTAGGGGTATCTCATGTTGGAATAAGTCTTCCATATATGCTTTGAGGTGATCATAAGACCAAGAAAATACATGTCTATACTTCCTAAGAAAGACAATAATATCTGGTCTGATTTTTGGAGTCACTTTCTTGCCAATAAGGACTTCTTTGGGAGTATGTTCATTTCCCAAATTTATCTTTTCTACTTCTTCTACAGGAGTTTGTTCTATCCTGATTTCATTCTTAGACTCTTTATTATCAAACATTCTTTCTAATGCCACAAGCCCCTTTGGGATTTTATTAGTCTTAAGATGAATCACTTCTTTTCCAAATAAAGTCTCTCTTCCTTCTACTGTTTCAACATAATCATTCAAATCAATAGACTGATCTTTATACCTTTCTTCACATGCAAGGAATATTATGATATCTCTATCATCTTCAAAAACTTGTCAATTTTGAATGTTATCAGGCACTGCTGGTCTTGATTTGGTCTCAACCTGTATAATATCCTCACAAGGAAAATCATTTTTGCCTAACTGCTAGGTTAGCCATAAAATCTGCAAGAATATTTTCAGACCTATCTATCCAAGTTATTGAAAAAGCATCAAAACATTCTATGGAATCCCAAACTTCATTTTTGTACCTCTTTAGGTTATGATTCTTAGTAACAAACTTATCCCAAATTTGAGATACTACTAATTCAGAATCCCCATAAATAGAAAGAAGTTTAATACCATGTTTATTTTCTATTTTAAGACCTAGAAGAAGCTCTTCATACTATGCAGTGTTGTTAGTACAATCAAAAGATAACAAAAAGGAATATTTAAAAGATTTCCCATTTGGAGATACAAAAACAACACCTGCCTCATTACCACTTTTGCTACATGATCCATCAAAAAACATTTTCCAAATGCAAGTACTAGTTTCTTTAGCATGTAATTCAATAGGATTAGTACTTTCAACAATATCCTTATGAATACTTACTTGGAAATTATCTACATCTATATGGAAAAAGTATGTAACTTGACTTGGATCAACTTCTTCAATGATATAAGTAGACCTTGGTTCCCTATCAATCCTCACAAGCCTATCATTAACTGGAATAGAAGCATAAGATAAATCTAATTGGACATTACCACCTACCAAGTTAGACCATTGTCTAGATAATAACATTCCATAAATAGGTGGTACTTCTACAATAGTGATATCAATATTATAAGACTTTTCAGGACAAGAAGGAAACTTGAATTCAACATTTTTAATTATTCCATTAACTAGGATAGATTTATTATCCATAGCATAGCACTCTCCATAAGTAGTGTCTACATTCATCCCTAATTCTTTCATAACTCCATGAGGCATGATATTAACTACTACTCCAGAGTCTAACATACAATTTCTTACTAGTTTATTGTTGATTAACAAAGTTAAAAAGAAAGGGTCTACTTTAGTAGAATCCTCATTAATAGATGTTCCTAGATAAATAATTGGTAACTCTTTATTATCCTTTTGTTCTTTGGAATCCTTTCTAACAACATCATTTATTATTTTGAGCGTTTCATTCCTACAATCAATTAATTTCATCATTTTCATTAGAGGGACAGATAGTTTTACCTGAGACAATGCTTGAGACATAAATGAAGCACAGTTAGAAATTTTCTTACCATTATTTTTCTTTTCCATTGGCTTGCTTATCTTTAGTGTTGAATCAACTTGCCTTTTAGTAGGTTCCACTTTTCCACTCTTTGCATCGCTACTTTTGTTTGAAGCTTTTAATATTCCCACTGCTTGTTCATGGTTTGAGTTTATAGATCTTTTGCTCAAATGATAATTGCTCCGGACCTTTTCCAATGTTGCCACAGTATATGCTTCTCTCTCTGCTCTAGTTGACCTTCTTATTTTGGGATTCTCATCATTATATGAAAATATTTTCTTCTCTTAATAATATCCCAATTTCCTATGATCCTCATTTGGCATATAATCCTCTTTATAATCATCACTATCTCCCGCCCAAAATGGGTTGGATGATGTTGCATTTATCATGGGTTGATCTTCATCTCTTTGATCATTCTCTTCTAAAATTTTTGAGCTATTAGACATCCCTCTTGTGAATGAGGTAATTTGTACACATCACACCAAAGTTCTCCTTCTATGAAGTGGTTATTCTTCTGAAGTGGATCAGGAGTTTCCATCTTCTTTTTCAAGGGTTTCCCATATTTTGAGTTAGTATGATAAGGCATGTCTTGCAACCTGTAATGATCATTTCTGTTGAAATTTCTGTCACTTCTGTTTATCTTAGCATGACCCTTATTTATTTGTAAGTTTTTAACCATCCCCCATATTCATCTATTTTTCCCTTATCCT
This sequence comes from Thuja plicata, assembly GCA_018584345.1. Taxonomy (NCBI): domain Eukaryota; kingdom Viridiplantae; phylum Streptophyta; class Pinopsida; order Cupressales; family Cupressaceae; genus Thuja; species Thuja plicata. The sequence continues at coordinate 1,523,626 of MU225430.1, forward strand.
CATTCTATCTTGGAACTGCAGGGTTAAAACATTTAGGGTCACTTCTTTTATCTGTCCTCCTAGCAGCTATTTTAATGTTTTCAATAGTCAATGCAATTTTAAATTCCTGAGGTAATGTTGTTGGGTTACGAGACCTTATTTCATAATTTGTCTTGACATCAAAGGCTACTATGTAGAAATATATCAAAAATGGATCCAGAGGACGAATATCAGTTGGAATTTTATTTAGCACTTTGTTAAACCTTTTATTGAACTCCTTCACTATTTGATTTACATTCTTTTTTATGCTAGTTAATTCATGAGATGCAAAAGTCAGATCCTTATGCTCTGCAAATTCTTCTAAGAAATTATCAACAAAATCATTCCAACTACTGATTGAATTATCTGGCAAGTTTCTATACCATTCATCTACACTGTCTTTCAGGGATTGTACACAAGACTTCATAAGCACATCTTCGTAAGTTATTTCAAATTCATACACAATATTTTTAACATTGATAACATGTTGTTCTTCTAATTGAACTCTGTCACCATTAAATTTGGGGATGGAAGATTTTAATTCCTTTGGTATCGGATCAGGAGAACACATAATATTTGAAAAATCTAACTGCCTATATTTTACATTAACCATTGGGAATCTAACATTCACTTGATTTCTAATCTCATTATTATTCTAAAAAAATTGATTTTGTAAACTAGCGTTACCTTCGATATTTTGACTTCCCTGATTTCCATATTGGTGTGCATGAGGCTGCATCATACTTTTGAATTGTTGATGTTGCTAGTGTCCAGAATACCCAAATTGCTAATTGGTGCCCATATCATATTGCTGATGATTTGTTTGATGGATTTGAGGTGCACCACCATATTGTAGACTATGTCTATTTTCATAATATTGGCCTCTGATATTCCTGCACTCTACAACATTCTTAGGGTATTGCATATTCATATGATGATTCTCATTATCATCTCACAGGTCATGCATATCCTCAAATTGGTTCTCTATAATTTCATGTTGGTTATGCACCCTATTATTAGGTTGTGTGTGAAAGTGACTGTAATTTCCTTTGCCCTGTGCTTGAGTGGCTTGTTGGAGATTACTATTCTCTCTCGTATTGTTCATCAAGTCGCACTACTGGTGATGCATAGGATTATGTGTTTGATAAAATGCATCATTATATTTCAAACCATGCATATTTTTGTGTTGTGTGTAGTTATTTTGCTACGCAGGATGTTTGTGATAAAATAAATCACTTGTATCTTTCTGAGCACCTTCTATCTACTACGTATAATGTTGCATGGGTTTATCCTTATGATGTTCATTCTCAATGATCAACCCTCATGTGTAGAAATTTGGGTGTTGCACATTATCGCACTTTGTGCGAATAACTTCCAAGTCATTATCATCCTCCTTCCCCAATGTACGGTCTGCGCGAGGCTTAGTATCATTAATTTTCTTGAAATTGTTATGCTATTTGGTGGTTGAACAAATGTGTGTGACTCATATCTTGCCGCATGGACATGATATCTTATTGCACAACCTCCCCATACTGTCACGTGGATTCGTTATGATGCTCATCATATGGCATAAACTCCCTATCATATTGTGTGGACTCAGCATATGGCTTAGTATATTGTTGCGCAATATTACTATTTTTTGTATCCTTTTGGGTGTGCACATGGCTTTTAAATCTTTCATCAACTTGCGCATGAGTTTCAGCAGGCTGCACACCTCTGAGATCTTCTCTGTTATCATGCAAGCTATGCTTCCCTCCATCTGGCTACAAGACAGAACCTAAAATTCTATTTTGGAAGTGTCGTGTGTGCTACCGATGTGGCGTGTGGGTGTGTTGCTTCCCAACACCAATGTTCTGGTCATGTGAATCCCAATCACATTGCGGATTATTTATTTTGTGTTTATTGTAGGCATCATTAATCCACTGGTGTTGTTGAAGATTCACTTGATACATTTGTCTGTGCGTATGCTAAAATATATCAGCCTTCCCCATGCTTCGTGCACCATTATACTTCGCGTGAATATCTTCTTTATAATGCTCATTTCCAATGTACAACCCATGCGTGTGTAAATTTGGACATTGTGCATCATTTCTATATGGTTGCATATTACTACAAAGCTGCATATTACAACATTGTAACTCATTATAATGTTGTATATATCAATTTATGCTACTATCCTATTATTGTTTATCATCGTGTAGATCGTATGTATCTTTGTGTTGTCTATCGTGCTGGTCACGTGTATCTCCCTTGGGCTGAAGATATAAACCATTTTTGTCATGCATATGGATCCTAGAATATTGTGCCTCATTGCAATCATCATTTCCTTATTTTTCATAATTTAATAATGATGCCACATTACTACATTACCTATTTACCATATCAAACTGGTCTTCACCATGATGTGCATTTTTATTATTATTCTGTGTATTTGAATCTTCACCATGATGATGAGCAATACTCCTATGGTATTTCATATAAAAAAAAAACTTTTCAATATTGTCTTTCCTTTGGGTGCAATGTTTCCATGACTGCACATTACTTCTATTGTCCTGACCGTCATAATAGCCATTGTCATTCCCTCTCTTATCATCTATGATGTATAGAGGATTTGAATGGAAATTCTTGAATGGATCTTTATTATTTTTTCTGTGAGGAGGATGATAATTTGGAATCCCACTATTTTATCAGCCTTCTCTTCATTCACCAAATTCATTTTTGCAACTTTAGGGCTATCTTGTGGTGATGTGATATCCTCTCTCCAAAACCCCATCCTTTCAAAAACCTCATTTGGCTGTCATTTAAAATCCCTAATCATTCTTTCATCATTCTTTTCCAAAGTGATTAAACCTTGTGTCATGATATCCACAATTTTGTCATCTCGAGTTCGCTCCTCGTGTTCAGATATATCAACGTTCCTTAATTTTGGGTACAGAAATGGATTTCTATTTTCACTTTCACCGGCAGAACTATGATGACTTGAATCAGGGAACTACTCGCAAGAAAATTCTTGCTCATCTGATTCAGGTACATACAACATCTTTGAATTTCTATTTCTCTTTATTGGTTCTAATTCAACAAAGGTATTATTTTTTAGAGATCTCCTTCCTAACATAGGATTTTCCTGAAAAGGAGTTTTAGAGTTGCCACCTCATCTTCTATGAGGAATATATAACTTGTCTGAGTATTTTATCCCAGTAGAGTCTTTATAACAATAACCAATATTTTAAAACTATCTTTCACTGATAGCGTCTCCAGTAGAGTCATTAATTTGTTGGTGCCCAAAAATGAAGGATCAAATTTTTCCAACAGACAGGTACACACTAGTACCTCTGCAATTCTAGCTTCGTTAGGCCAAGGCTGGTAGGCCTGATTCTACTTCAAACTAAATAATCTTCTATGATGCCTGACTGCATATACAGACAATCAAATCTCCTCCCAAGGTGGTAAATCATCCTTGGAGGCAACAATATAATCTCCCTATGTTATTTAATATGTAAACTTTAAACTAAATTTGAATTATCCCTAAAAAACCCTAATTTAATAAATGCTATGAAAATTGATTTAATTATCAACAAAGCTAAAAAATATGAATCAGGAGATAATATCTAGATAACAAGATCAGTGCCTACTTAAAATATGGGTTATAGAGTCAAGAAATCCAATCCTGCGTACAATCAAAGATGATTTTAAAAAACTTTCTTTTAGTAAAACAAGATCATCACCTCACAGGCTTCTGCTTGAATTACAATTCAATATAATAAACATGATTAATCTTATCAAATTTAACTCGAATTAGGAGACTGACAAGAACAACAGAAGATGCTCAGATCTAACTATTGATATTTGAATTGTATGTATTAAAATTAAATTACATAATTAGGGAATATAACACAGTAAGGCACTCTAAAAGAGATAATATCTGAAAGACTAATTGGAAATAAATAACAATATAATCATAGAAAGAAGAATAACACTTATCCCTTTTGACATCTGAATATTTGTACATAATGACTCATATTTGCAGTATCCATTCTCTCCTGAAATTATTTCTCCAAAAAATCTCGTTGTAATCTTTTAAGTTTATTTTGGCTTAATATTTATATGGTTCTCAAAAGTTCCCATGAAAGGACATACCCTTTCATAAAAACCTAATCCCAACAACTAACCCCCAAAATATAAATTAAACTATAATGGTTCTTAGGAAAATATTTCCCATACAATAAGTTTGATTTATTATACTTTAGGCGTTCGTGCATAATTATCTGACGTTTAGTTTCCTGCACAAAAACACCTAACATTAAATAATCTTAAAACCTAAAATCAAAAATCATTACATTCATAATATATTAGACATTTATAAAGACATTTATTATTCATTTATTAATTAATAATTATTTGAAAATAAATTCATGTCATACTTTATAAATGCATTTGATAAATAAAGTGGATTATAAATAAAAATTAAATATTAATTATATGTTACCCACATTAATTATCAAAAACATAAGAAATCACATTAATAAGACAATACTTAAAACATTAGATAAAATATGACATTATATTTAGAATTTTTATATTTTTATTTTCAAGATAATACATAATGCATTTATATTTATTTTTAAAATATATCTACAAATATAATGCAATGTAATCATAGAAATATTAAAAACATTAGGGTAAAGGAATTTACAATTCATCCTTAAAAAGGGGGCATTTACCCTAAGTTCATGAAAACATTTAAATAACTCCACATAGGGTAGGTGTAAATTCAATAACAACCCTAACATAGTAATCTTTATCACATACACTATTTTCATTCCCTTAATAATTTATTTCAAAAAGGAAATAAGGTTATCTTTAACTTATACCCTTATTTACACTTACACTCTTAAGGAATAACATAGAGTAATTGGTAGGGGTAGAGTCAGGTAGTTAGGATAGAAAAAAGGGTGGGTCGAGACGTCGAGTGTTCAGCTCTTGATCCCCACTCTTTTACTTAACTACCTCATTATTTAGAGCTGAATTTCTGGTTTTTGATTGTGTGTGTTTTTAAGCATCAACGTTTCAGATCACACTCTGTGATGCATCATCAGGATGAGTAGCGAGCAATAAGGAAAAATAAGGAAAAATAATAAGATCTTATTATTATTATTATTATTATTATTTTCCTTATTGCTCTCTACTCATCCTGATGATGGATCACGGAGTGTGGTCTGAAATGTTGATGCTTAAAAACACACACAATCAAAAACTAGAAATTCAGCTCTAAATTCAATGGATTGTGAAAATCTGATCGATATACCTCATTATTTATTATTTTTTATAATTACTTGATCTCCAAATATACATGCATTAAATTTATTTCAACAAAGTGACTAAGAAGCCTACTTTATGAATGTAGAATAATGATAAATATTTATGCCCTTTTAATAGTTTTTATTTTTTACATAGGGAAATTACATAAAAAATGAAAATGTAGATTATACTTCCCTGATGTTTTGTGTATTTATTACCTGAATTTTCAGGTGTCAACATGATCTTCTGCCTTTTTGGAGTAAGTAGTTAGGTCATCCTGATATACCACCATAATTAAATCAATTAAATCCTCAAAGGAAACATCCATTTCTCTTTTAAAGGTAGCTCATGTGTTAGTGAGTCCAAAAGGCATTCTATCATATACATAAGTACCCCAAGGTGTAGTAAATGGTGTATTGTATTGCTCCTCTTATTTTACCTTCACCTGGTTATACCCTGAGAACCCATCCATCATTGATAACAATTCATTCCTTGTGACCTTTTGTAACAATGCTTCCATGTTAGGAAATGCATAATTGTCCTTTAATGATGATATGTTTAGATTCTTGAAATCTACACAAAGTTTGCTATCACCATTCTTCTTCCTGAAAAAGGACCAAATTTGAAACCCATGTTGATTTTCTAATTGGTTTTATTATACTAGAATCCCTCATCTTTATTAGCTCATTTTTCATTTTGGGAGCTATGGTAGGGTTTATAGGTCTTTCTCTTTGTCTAAATAGTTTAGCATTAGGCTTCAAAGGTATTTCATGTTTAAAAAGGTCCTCTCGGTAAGATTTAAGGTCATCATAGGACAAAGCAAATACATGCCTATATTTTCTCATAAATCTGATGATATGTGTTCTAATCTTGGGGGTTAAGCTTTTACCCACAAATAATTCCTTTGGAGTCTGTTCATTTCCCAAGTTTATCCTTTCTACTTCATCGATTGTGACATTAGTGTTTTTCTTGTCCATTCTTGAATCTTTATTGTCAAACAATCTCTCCATTGCTACAAGACCATTTGGAACCTTATTGGTTTTAAGCTAAATGACTTCCTTTCCAAACAGTACTTCTTTTCCATTCTCTATTTCAACATGAGCATTCAATTCTATCAATCCATCTTCATACTCTTGTTCACATGCTAAAAAATTGATTATATCTCTATCGTTATCAAAGATTTTCTAGTTGTTGATGTTATCAGGTATAGCAGGCCTAATTTTAACTTCAACTTGAACTATGTCTTCACAAGGGATGTCATTATGCTTCAATGCCAAATTATCCATAAAATCTCCAAGGATATTTTCTGATCTATCTATCTAGTCAATAGAAAAAGCATCAAAACATTCCATAGAATCCCATACTTCATTTCTATATCTTTTAAGATGAGGCTGCTTAGCAACATATTTACTTTTAACTTGAGAAATAATCAATTTAGAATCACCAAAAATACTTAAACATTTTATTCCATCCTTACTAACTATCCTCAAACCAAGAAGTAGAGCTTCATACTCTATAACATTCTTAGTACATTCAAAATCTTGTAAAAATGAATATTTAAATATTTTCTTATCAAGGGCAAAGAAAATGACACCAAATCCCTTACTATCCTTGTAGAAAATGCCATCAAAATAAATTTTCCAAATTGTATTGGTATTTACTTCAGCATGTAATTCAATAGGTTCAGTATTATGCATTGCATTTTTTGAAATACTTACCTGAAATTTATTCATATCAAAATGACAGAAATGTGTAACCAAGCTTGGATCGACATCCTCAATAATGTATGGACTTCTAGTCTCCCTATAAATTCTCACATCCCTTCCATTCACTGTAATATAAGCATAAGAAAGATCTAATTGAATACTAGCTCCTACTAAGCTAGACCATTTTCTAGATAGAAGCATTCCATAAAATTGGCAGGAACTTCAACCACAATAATATCCATTTTATAAGACATTTCAGGATGTGTAGGAAATTTAAATTCAACATTCTTCATTATTCTTGCAACAGGAACAGATCAATTATCCATAGCATAACATCTACCAAATTTGGTATCAACATTCATTCCTAATTCTTTCAATACATCATTAGGCATAATATTCACTGGTGCACCTGAATCTATCATACAAGTCTTTACCAATCTATTGTTTATCAAAAGAGTAAGATAGAAGGGATCAATTTAATTTTAATTTTTGTTTAAAGTAGTTCCTAGATAAATAGTTGGAGGATCCATCACTTCTTTGTTAAGATCTTCCTTATTACCTACATTATAAAATATTTTCAAAGCTTCACTCTTACATTCAGGTATTTTAACTATTTCAAGCAAAGGAACATATATTTCAACTTGAGATAATGCATTAGACATGAAAGATAATTCATTGGGAAGATATTTACTAACCACCTTTTCTCTTACTATTGTTGGAATGTCTTTAGGTTCTACCTATTTATCTTGAGCAATATTTTTGTGCTTCAGCCTCTTTGGATTAGTTCCTTGGTCAGGTTTTCCTTGGTCTACATTCATTTTTCTATTCCTTAATTTTTAATCACTTCTTTCTTCTTCCATTGAAGCTATTGTGTATGCTTTATTCTCCTCTTCTTCTAATTCTCTTAATCCATGAGTATTCTCCTGGTAATTCTCATATTGGTATATACTATTCAGATTATCCCTGTAGTAGTATTCATCTGAAGAGATATAATCATCATATCCCTACATAGGATCTATTGATAAGTTATTCACTATTTCTAATCATCATTATGATCTTCATCCTTTCTCCATCTTTGGGAAACAACACAATGTTCATGGGAATGTGGTAATATTAAGGCTTCACACCAAGGATAGCTTTCCACAAAATGGTTGTTTTTCCTCAATGGGTCAGGAGTATGTAATTCTTTGTTCACTGGTTTCCCATACTTCCATTCTATTCTATAAGGCATATCCTACAATTTATATGTCATTTTTTTATGGTACTCAATTATTCTGGTTGTACTTAAAATTGTATCTTCCATTATTCACTTGGAGGCCTTTTACCATATTCAAAAGCTTGTGTAATATATCCTCCTCCTTTTTTTTCTTAGGGTCGTTTGGATTGAATAGTCAAGTGTCCTCCCTCTTAGTGATTATACTAGATGCCTTCCTCTAATTTTAAATAGCCATAGAAATCTTGAGAGCATGTGTCAAAGTAGAAGGTTTATGAGATCTGATTTCATAATTTGTCTTTCTATCAAAAGCACCCATGTAGAAATTAATCAAAAAGGCATCAACAGGCTGAAAATCCCTTGAAATCCTATTTAGAACCTTGTTGAATCTCTTATTGAATTCAGCCACAGATTCATTCTAATTTTTCTTCATACTTGTCAACTCATGTGAAGCAAAAGAAGTATCGTTGTGATCACCGAATTGTTCTATGAATTGATTGACAAATTCATCCCAACTAGATATAGATCTATCTAGCAAACTTCTAAACCATTCTTCTACATCTTCTATGAGGGATTTAACAAAAATTTTCATGTATACATCCTGATTTAATTCATAAAATTCTTGGGTAACATTCTTCAAATTACACAATGCACTTCAATTGATACTGACCTATTCCCTAAAAATTTTTGAATTGCACTCCTTAATTCATTTTTTATGTCATTAGGACAATCCCTTATGCCATAAAAATATAATTGTTTGTATCTGTCAGAAACCATTGGGGCTCTATAGTTGTTTCCATTTTAATTGATGGCTCCATGTCTTTGATTTTTCTGATTTGCATTCTGGAGTCTCTGATTATTTCTTGATCCAAAAGTTGAGTTGATATTATAATCTCTTGGTCCATAATTTTGATCCCTATTATTTTGATAACCATGTCGACTCCCAGTTCCTCCAACTAGCCAGGAAGAAGAAATTTTACATGACTTCTTATGTTTTCTGGGCCCTTGTGTAGTAGAGGCCCCATGCCCATGGGCTACTTATAGAAGGCTTGCTTGGGATTGGCCTGGGACAAAAGGCACTGTGGGACAATTTTCAGCAGGTTCAATGGCAGGCCAGCTTCCCAAGTTTTTGTCGGGTAAACGATGCGTTCGTTTACTATCACTTGCTCACACCCACCCAGGATGCAGGATACCACCTATCCACTAAGGTGATGAATTTGGTCCAGATCTATGGACATTATTACATCCAATTCCAACAAAACACTTATATTAGGGTCACCAAATTCTCCGGGAAACCCTACTTGTTATCCAAACACTGTGGGGACAAAATCATTCTCTTGGAATACTGCAGCAGATGATGGAGTTGCATGCCTTCTTTGCCTTAAAGAAAGTAACCAATATTCCATTCCCAATCAATTGTGGGAACTATTCATGCAGTCTCACCACCGCAAAAGAGGCAGATAATGAACTTAAGAGCTACAACCTCGAGGAGTTCTACTTAATGTGGAAAAAATTTGATCCGCACAGCAAGATTGTAGCGGCACTTCCCCGGGCTTCAGAGCCCCATCACTACCATATGGAGGATTTCTGAGAAGATTGCCAGGATGACAACAGGCATGATGGAAAGGTTGAAGCTTCAGAGGTTCCTAGAGAAATTCTCAGATGCCGGCCCCATGATCGATCCCCAGTACAAAGCAAAGGGGATCGATACAATGGCCCTCCCACCAGTAAATTAGGATGCCAAGGAAGGGCCAACAATTGAGGACTTCACCCAAGAGGTGGTCGAGCTAAGCCATGCATACTTCAAGAAGGTGTGCCCTGAAAGTGCCCGCCGAGCAGCCGAGCTAGTACCAAAATTAACTCTAGGCGCTGGGACTTCTTCGCAGGGAGTGGATAAAGAAAAAGGAATAGATACAACCTATCTTGTGTAAGAAGTCCCCATAAAATAACAAATAAAGCAGTCAGTGGTAGCCTCCCAACAAATGAGGGAGCAGTTAATAACATAGCTGGCCACTCCAGTACTCATGGCCGGGCCAATTCACCCCCCTTCCTCCCCATCACTAGCAGCCTTAATGGTAAAGGTGACAAGGGTGGATCCAACAGAACAAGCAGCGATAAGGGATGTGGGGCCACCCTTAGTTACCCAAAGAAAGAATAGGCTTAACCAAAAGCCTAAGGCAGAGCTGATGTTGGGTACGCCCTAGACCCCACAAGTAGAGATCCTCTCTTCTAGTTCCCCAGAGTCAAAAAGAGAAACAGAGCCTACCAAAGTCCCGGCCAGTCCCCCCTTGCAGGAGGAATTTGATGATGTCTTTGCAGCCGACGAGTTTGGGAACCTGCAAGGGGACAATATATGAGGCAGAAGCCCCAGACACAGAATAGGAAGCTATGGAACAAGAGCCTGCATAGGAGCAAGAAGAATAGATAGAAGAGGAAAGGGAAGCAGAGCCAAAGATCACCTCCGAGGCTCTAGAGATGCAAAATCTGGGGGTAGACCAACAAAGACAGAATGAACAAATAACATCTATTGGGGGAACTAGACCTACAGGAATAATCGTAACCCGAGCCGCCATGTTCCAAGTGCCACTCCTGAAAGTGACCTTTGGGCAAGTAATTACCATGGCCCAAAATTTAAATCGGCCCAGTACCTCCACTCTTGCTAAAGGATGTGCTGACAGAAAAAGAAGGCCTGGTGGCAGATGCCAAGAAACAAGAAGAGAAACACGAAGAGGAAATCCCCGAAGAAGCCAACAGAAGTCTAGACAAAGAAATAGATAGAGAGGACAAGGCTGAGGAGATGGAAGCTGCTAGGGAGGATATTACTGATCAAGGAGAAGACACAGGCAAAGGGACAGATGAGGCCCACACCCCTGAGGAAGAGAAATCGCAGGGCACCGGAGAAGAACCAAGAGAATAGAATTTGGAAAATAAGCCACCTCTTCCACCTCAATGGTTAGTAGAGAGAAAGAAAAGAAAGGATCCATCCACTCCTAGAACTCCTCTCTCCCTAGCCAAAATGATGGCTTAGGTCTAGGCCCCACCAAAGGCCAAGAAAGCCCAGACAGTTCATACTCTTTGAACCGGGCCGGGCAGAGAAACAGTTTCCATTGTGGTGACACCTCCCCCAGACACCGATGAAGCAACCACAGAGCCCGAAGATTACAATGTTACAGAGGTATCGCTGGAGAAGAGGGGAAAATAAGGTGAGGTGGACTTGCTGAAGGAGGCAGCTAGGGCAGTGGAGGCCCGTTATGAAAAAGAGGCCCAAAGGCTCAAAATAGAAAAGGCAAAAAATGCAAACCTTATGGGGTTACTTACTGAGCTGGCCCGACCTATCAATGCCGCCCCTCTAGAGGCTTCCACATCTAAAGATCCACTACTGCGGAGCGACATCGACTCCCTGTGAACAATGAAGAAGACGGCCCAAGCGGTTGATGAGTGGGTCGCTCTACAAATAGAAAACACCCAGCCTTTCTTGGTATCCACCCTCCCAGACTTATATGCGGCCCGACATGTTCTACACCCGGCAGAGACTCTCATTGACCTATGGGAGGGTGATATTGAAAATTATCAAGCATGGAAGGTAGAGCTTGAAGAACTCCTCGACCTGGGAGAGGAAATGGTTTCTGAATCCAAAATTTTGGAGGATGAATCATTTAATTTTGTGAGGACCCAATACTCCAGACTTGACCTCACATTGGAGGTAACCAAGAAACTGGTGGGGACCCTATAGGAGAAGGTTAATGCAGTAAAATATTCTTTCAATTTATACAAGTCTTTTGTAACAAAGACTTCCGAGGCTGACCCCCTCAGTACAGATACATGCACGCTAGAGGATTCGGTTTTGGGGAGTTTTGATGAAATGATGAAGTCCTGATATCAATCCCCGGAGGGAATAGATGGTGCTCAAATGATGAGATTAACTCATATGGTGCTTAGTGGCCACGACGTAGCAAAAATGGCTGATGAATTTAAGGAGAATGTTCCAAACTTGGGGGAACAAATTAAGGTGGCTAAGTATCGAAGGGATGGCCTGAAGGATATCGACGAAGATGGCATCTCCCACCTCCTCCAAGCTTTCAATGATAACAAACAACCATAATTTTTCCTCGGGCACCTGAGAAAACCCAAACATTTGGTATTCTTAATTATTTTGGGAACATAAGTTCCTGGATCCCAGAGCCTCAGATCTCAAATTTTGTATTCTTTCAAAGTGATCTGTGTCCCCGTCCCCAAGGCCGACCGGTCACTTTCATGAATGGTTAAAAAAGGCTGTTAGAAGGTGGTTGGCTACATCAAGGGGGCATCGACTCAACAGTTGATTTTCTGACAAGATGGTCTTTTTGAGGTGTCATTTTAGAGGTACATCTGGCGCATTAGAGATAGGGCACCGCATTTCCCATTTATGAGGCATGTAGCCTCAATCCTCGGGGACATACTTTCTTCCTTCTCCTTTCTGGCTCTCTTCTTGAGGCTGATTCTTCTACCATATATTCTTGTCTCATTCTTCTGGCATGTCAGGCCTATTCTACCTCAAGGTCTTTTTGTAGGGTAGCGCAGGTAGTACCGGCCCCTAGATATTGTATTTTATTAGAACATGATGTAAAATAGGGTTAGGGTTAGGGTTAGAAGAGAATGTGTATAAATAGCCAGACCGACCCATTTCCAAGGGTCAACAAAATTGATTATTTTGTTGTCCACAGTAATAGAAAGGTAATTTTTCATTCTAGTTCCAGAGCTCAATGCTCCATTGTCCCATTTTTTCAATAGTTAGATGCTCCCCTGGAGCCACCATTATATCACGCACCAGTGCTTGCTGGAAGAGACATTAATGAAGAAGGGAGAATTCTTTGCAATGATGTTGTTGGCATTCATGCTTCTGAGTTAATGGTATTTTATGTTTCATGTTCTTTATGTCTTCTGCTCTGATATGTCAAATAGATTAACGACCACTTTTCCCTCGCTACTAATAAAATACTAGTTGATGGTTGTGTATTTCTTCGATATTTAGTGCAGTATATCAGAGTATTATTGATGTCTTGAACTTTTAAACATAACTATAGTTAGATGAAGTACTTCTAACCCTGCAGGATCTTTTTTCATTTTATTTGCTAAGTGTAGAATGATAGGAGAAACCTCACCTCATTGAATCTCTAGAGAGAACAAGTTGAAGAAACCAGCTATCCCCCTTGACAACAGTCACTTCTCCCAACTGATCCCCACACCGTCATGACCTGACACCCAGGTGCTTGAAGGCCCAGGGAATCTAACTTTCACGGATAACCTTTGTAGGTGGAGTTGGCCGGTACCTTTGGTACCCAGTGACAACTTATGACTGTTGGCAGACCCGGTCAACAAAACCCTGTCAACAGAAACTGGCACTAGAAGGAGGGCATGAACTCGTCCCCCTCTTGAGATTCTGATTTTACACCTCTTGAGGGTTCCCTGAGTTATATTTTTAAGAATCAAGCTTTTAGCGGGATTGGGTCTTTCTCCCTAGCAAAATTTGAAAGAATCCTTAGGTCTACCCCGAATCCCAGAAGGTTTGTCAAACTCGAGCCCCCTTCTTGGAAGAAACAGACCCCGAAAACCACGCCAGCCACTATTGTCTAGGGGTCTAGCATACCTCAGGATACCCAAACTTCTTAGGCAATCCCGGGAACCAGTCCTCAAAGAACCCAAAATCTAGTTCCCGCAATCGCCGCATATTTTGGAAACACCGGGTCCCCAATGGGAACTTTTCCAGCGCAATCAATGACTTACCCTCACACCCGGAGAAGATCTGCCCACGATATGAGCACTTAGGCTCATGGACCACAGAAGAACATTTACAGGCATATAAGGATGCCATGAACTGACACCATATCCAGCATGAAGATGTTGTGACTCAGATGTTTCCCTTGTCTTTAGGACAAGGTGAGCTGAACTGGTACCTTAAATAGTTGGCAGGACATGGAGGATGCCTTCCTGGCCACCTTTCACGTACATGTGGGCCCAGCCTACTCCCATAGCTAGTTCATCTCCATCAGAAAGTAACCCAATGAACCTCTTGCAGCATTCAACCATCAATTCCAGTGTGCCTTGAAGTAGTGCACGGGCCCTTTTATTCCATCCCCATAAGTAACCATACAGACTTACCTTAATGCGATGGACCCCTTCATTGCCACTCTCCTTTGGAGAACAACCACCGTGGGTGACCAAGACACTTTGGTGAAGGTTTATAACCTAGCTTTAGAATTATCCTGTGGTCTCAACAAATCCCCAGGCAGGATTGGGCAGAGTACGCCCTTCAACATGATCCTTTGCGGAACAGCGTACGCCGGGGGGTATAACCCCAATCTGGCAATGGGTGCTCCCTTAATGGCAATAAATCCCCCACCACCCCTAATAGACTAGTAGGCCCAGTACGTTTATCCAACACAGTCTCAGGTAGTACCAGGTCTGGAAACTTTCCCTTAGAATTAGCCACAGCAGGCACAATAGTCTCAAGCACAACTATCTGGAGTGCCCTTCTTTCAGTCATCCGTGACTGAAGGATTTTCGCCCTCGACTCTGGCTAATACTGCTTCCTTCCCTGGAAACCAACAACAAAAACCATCACATTGTGATGCCAACACTCAGTTGACCATTGAGGTTGAATCCCTCCAGCGAATGTTGTCTACCTTGACTGTAGACATGGGTCAACTGAAGGCGGGGTCATACGCACCCCAAAATTCAAATTTCCAGAGGGGAAATATTTTCTCTGGCCAATGAAACAATAATTCCGAGGGGAGAAACTTCAACAACGGGCCTAGGCCCAATCAACAGTAATGGAACAATAACATAAACACCGGAGGCCCACCTCCGAACTAAAATGCCAACCAAAATGGTGCTAGACCATCACATTTCATACTAGTCGCAGACTTCTAGCCCATGACTAATTGGTGTAGATTGCGCAACACGGGTTCACACAATAAGGTAAATTGTGCCATGTTGGAAAAAGTCATCATGATCTCCCAGCTAGACAGACAGCAGTTGCATGATGCCACCCCTCTAGAGCCTCCTTTTCAAGAGCCAACCCACGGTGCCTTCACCTGTGAGACCAACTTCTGGGGAAGATGAAGAGGAATCTAAATTTTAAGGATTCTTTGATGAATCTATCCTGCCCTTCGAGGCCAATGCCTTCACCAACCCATGGACTCCATACAATACTCAGAGTCAGGTTGGTAAAGGACCAGCTTGCACGCCCACACCCCCTATCAAAGACACCCCTCCTCCCTGGAATAACATGACTGACCGCCCTGCTCCTCTAAAGGGTTCTAGCTCTAACCAAGCAAAAGACCTAGCTGAGGGAAATCACCAATTCTCGGGAGGAAGATTTGACATCACAAAGGCATTAAAATAGACCACCACCTCCATGACCTTGATGGAGGTCTTGCTAAACTATCCTGAATAGAAGAAGTCTCTTATAAAGCTCTTGGGGAACCCAGAAGTCATCAGCCACCCACCCAAGATTGTCTCATTCGAAGATGCTAATGCGGTCATCTTCTGGGGGAACAATGAGGATCCTCCCTTCCTATTAGGCTTAAATATCCAAGGCAAAAATATACATAATTACTTAGTAGACTCAGGAGCTTCAGGTAACATCATGCCCTTATCCATTTGTCAGAAGCTTGGATTCCATCCCACCCCATCTAATGGTGCAGTGATCCAACTGGATAAGAGTGCCATAAAAATGGTGGGGGAATTGAAGAACATCTGGATATAGCTTATCTAGGACCCCAGGATAGCCAGCATAATCAACGTCCAAGTGGTGGACATCCTAGAGACTTATGGGATGTTATTAATTGAGAATTGGTCTAAGTCCTTGAATGGATAGTTTTTGACCGACTTCACCCATTTATGGCTCCCGTGGGAAGGAGAATCAAATAAGATCTAGGTCAAAAGTAAACCACAGATGAAATAGGCCCTTACCAAAGTTGGGAGGGTCAGTGAGGTCTTCTTCTCTGAGACCTCCCCAGGGGTGTACTGATCCTTTGAAATCTTAACATTTGATTTCATCCCCGGAGAGGATCCCGTAGTTCTTTACAGAACCCAGGACCTAGAAGAAAAGATGAGAGTTGAGATTGAATCTCAAGGTGTCATAGTGACCCTTTCTACACTCCTATCCAACACTTGGTGCCGAGTACACTATCAAAAACATTCAGAGCTTGAGTGTGGGCCCTGCCTTTCAGTCGCTAACTGGCACATCGATGCCTTCTAGAATAAAGAACATATAGCTGATTCCCTAGAGCCTAGTGTTCCTACGGGATGCACTCCTTTGGTGCCATCTCCCCGAGAATCCCAAATCCAAACACCTCCAGGGGTAAACTCTACCTTCATGCTAGTAGTTTGGGAGGGAGCTCCTCCTAAGAATCCCAACAAAAATCCAAAGGCTACTCTCACTTGCTAGCCCTAGATTATGAATAATGACTTGTGGACCCTCAAGTTTGAAGGGTCCTGATCCAAACAAGGTTGCGGGGCCAGGGTGGAATTAATCAACCCTCAAGGGAAGTCCTTCCTCACATCCTACAGATTGCAGTTCAACTGTACAAATAATGTCATAGAGTATGAGGCTTTGGTCCTTGGAATCTTATTTGCATTAAGGAAACGTGTCACCTGCCTTCAGGCTTTAGGTGATTCAGATTTGATTGTCAAACAAGTCCGGAGTCAATACACATGCCATGACAAAAGACTGGCCGCGTATCACAATCGGGCTTGGAGCCTTATTAAATATTTTGATGCATTTGACATTGACCTCATTCCTTGATGACAAAACTATGTCCTGGATGCCCTTGCCATTTATACCAGCACACTTGAGCCAATGACTGGCTCACGACTCCAAAGATTTTTAGTTGAGATGGTCCCCACCCCGTCCATTCCAGACAATGTCACCCACTTTCAGGCTTTTGAGGACAATCAACATATCCTAGCCTTTATGGTGAATGTTGGCATCTTTGAAAACCAGATAGTGGAAGAACGAGACCATGACGATACTAGGTAGGGTGACAAAGATAATGGGATAATGGACCTACCTACTAACACCATCCTGAAGGGGATGGTTGCACTAGAATGAATCTTCAACTAGGACCCTTGTGCTCAGGAGAAGGTGTCATCTTCCTCCGAGGGAGGAAAGTTTGAAAAAGTAAACATCACCTAACCGGTGAAGAAAAGATGATCCAAATTGGTACCTCCTATTCCCCTGAGGGGAAGGAGAAGATTCTCACGGTTCTCTGAGAATACATTGATGTAATTGCATGGGGTTACGAAGATTTGAAAACATATGACACATCCATTATGACTCATACTATTCCCTTGAAACCTGATGCTAAGCCCTTTCGACAAAAGAAAAGACCGGTCAACCCCCTGATTAAGCCTCTGATTCATCAAGAGGTATAAAAATTGCTGTCAGCTCAGATAATCTTCCCAATCTGGCACACTACATGGGTTTCCAATCTAGTCCCTGCAAGAAAGAAGAATGGTGAGATCTACCTTTGCATGGATTTCTGAAACTTGAATAAGGTCTCCAAGAAAGATAATCACCCTCTCCCTTTGTTGGATGAGGTGTTACAGATAGTGAATGGATCCTAGATGATGTCATTCTTAGATGGGTGCTCTAGATATAACCAGGTCATGGTTAAGTATGAAGACAAGGAGAAAATAGTGTTTACCACCAAATAGGGAATGTTTGCATATAAGAGAATGCCCTTTGGTCTGATTAATGCAGGGGCCACATTTTAAAAGGCCATGGACATTGCGTTTGAGGGCCTTGTGAATCGATGCATAATCATCTACATGGATGACTTGACCATCTTTTCCTGGGACAGTCATGACCATTCCACCCATCTCGCCTAGATCTATGAGAGATATCGCCGGTATGGAATATCCCTCAACCCCAAGAAGTGCATATTTGGGGTCACCAAAGGGAAGTTGCTCTGGCATATCATCTCCAAGAAGGGCATAGCCATCGACCCTAAGAGATTTGAAGCATTGCTAAACTTACAAATGCCCGACAACAAGAAAGAGATGCGATCCTTCTTCGGAAAGATCAACTTCGTCCGGCGGTTCATCACTAGATTCGCAGAAATAGTCAAACAACTCAATGAGATGATGAAGAAGGATACAAAGATTGAGTGGAGTCCTGAAGCAAAGTGGGCATTTGCCCAGATCAAATAGACAATAATAGAAGCACCTGTCCTAGCTAGTCCAGAATATTCCCTTCCGTTTTACATTTACTCCTTTGCTTCACTGCATTCTGTCACGATAGTGTTGACTCAAAAGGTTGAAGGGGAAGAATGACCAATATCTTTCATGAGCTCCCTCTTAAGGAATGTTGAAGTCTGATATTAATCACTAGAAAAGCAAGCCTTCGCTCTAGTTCACGTCATGAAGAAATTCTGGCATTATTCTCCAGAGCAAGGTACATGCTATCATTCCGGACCAGGCCGTCAAGTCTCTGTTGATGCAAAGTGAGTTGGGTGAAAGATGGGGGAAGTGGATGGCCATCCTCCAGGAATATGACTTAGAAATGCAGCCCATGAAGATAGTCCAGAGCTAGGGACAGAGTCAAGTGATGGCAGAAGAGACTCCCCGCATAGAATGTCAAGCTTACACAATGGAGTCCATCACTTGAGACCTGTGGTATACCGATTTGATATATTTTCTACTAAATAAAAAATGCCCAAAGGGGTTACCTCCCAATAAATTCCATGCCTTGCGGATGAAAAGTGCCCACTTCATGATCAAAAACTCTGTGCTCTACCGCAGAAACTACGAAGGAGTGTACCTCTAGTGCATCGATATAGACCAAGTTGTAAAGGTGATTGATGAATTTCATGAAAAGTTTGGAACTGGGCATGGCTGAGCCAATGCCACTACCCATCAGATCCTTTAGGCCAAATACTATTGGCCCTGTATATTCAAACATGTTTACACTCATGTTAGAAAATGCCACACTTGCCAAACCACGGCACATCAAGAGCGTAACCCAGCTATGCCTTTGCAACCAGTCTTCAAGGCTAGGCCCTTCACCCAATGGGCATTTGACTTCATTGGAGAAATCAACCCTAACTCGTCTACAACCACCGATACATTCTCACTACTACTGATTAATGCACTCAATGGTCTGAGGCTATATTGTGCAAGAATAACACGGCAAACGTAGTTATCAAATTCCTAGAAGAAAATATCATCACAAGGTTTGGAATGCCCTTTTCTTTGGTATGTGACAATGGTTTGGCATTGTCTTCAGCATAATTACTCGAATGGACCTACAACCGGAAGATCACTTTGAAGTTTTTCGGCAACTATTATCTCCAGGGGAACGGCGTTGCTGAATCAATGAATAAGAACCTACTTGAAGTGATCAAACACCTACTAGAATAGAATCCCCAGGATTGGCATCAAAATTTGAAGTTCGCCCTCTGGGCAGATCGCATTCACATCAAGGCCGCCTTGGGAACATCCCCATTTCATCTCGTTTATGGCCAGAACCCCGTATTCCCAGTTAACTTACAGATCCTAGTTTTACAGTTTATGCAGGAATTTAGCAACAGGGACAACATCATTGAGGTGTGGCTCTTAAATCTAGTGCAAAAGGAGGAACATCGAGACGCAACCCTTGAAAATTTTGCGTGTCATCAAGCAGTGCTAAAGTGATGGTTTGACCGTAGGGCCCAATACAAGGCTTTTCAGATTTCGGATCTGGTCCTGTTGTGGGACAAGGCCCAGGAAAAGAAAGGAAAGCATAACAAGTTCCAACAGCTCTGGCTTGGACCATACCTAATCTCAAAAATCTATGGGGCAAATACTTACTACCTTAACACCATGACTGGGGAACCTATCTCATTGCCCGTCAATGGACAATTTTTCAAACACTACTTTGAATAGGGTGAGTTTGTCCGAAATTGTATTTTATGTAAAGCCTTCCGCTTGTAAATATTTCTTCCGGGTGCCTCGCTGGGAGGTACAGTGTCTTGTAAATAGCCTTGTCGGCTGCCCTCCAGGGTAGTCCTCTGTTGGTGGTTTTTTTTTTCATTTCTAGTTTTCTTTTGGTGTCCCGACATTTTGTTCTGTCTTGTAAGAATTGGAATGCTTCGCATAAGCTCTAGTTTCTGGAATGATGCTTACGGCATAGTGAAATTTGGAATCTATCTTTAGCATAGTGGAGCTGGCCCGGTCTCTAGGGCTATTTCATAGGTTTAGTGGCACATTTTGAGCAATCTCCATTGGGTTTTGTCTCTGAAGGTCTGGAAATCAGTGAACACAAAAGTATATATAAGGATCAAGTAATTGGACATGTTGAGGGTAGATCAGTTGTACTGGTTGGTTGACCCAGGTCTGAAACTTTAAGGAATTCTTTCTAGGTCCAGAGGTTTATCCCCTCTTTAAACATCTAAGTATAGGTGGACAGGTGAAAGAAGTACCATCATTGAAATTAGCTAAGCTTAAGTTTAATGGTGAAAGAAGTACCGCCTTCCCACCTAGAAATAAATAAAATAATAAGAAAGTGAAGGCGGGACTGAAACTCTGGTCTCTGGGAGAAATGAGCAAATTGATGACTGGTTCAATGTAATTAGTACCTCTTCTCTACTCCTCCTAGAGGTCATCAGCTTGATCTCCTTCCAAAGCACACATGAGACCACTGATGAAGGGCTATGGACTGGATCCCGTGTGGTCAGATTCTCTCAGAAATGTTGCTTGTTGCTTGTCAAATGCTTCAGGAAATGGCTTGTTCCTGTTTTTCTAACCAGAGATTCTACAGTTCTCAAATGTGCTAAGGCATTTGTCCCAGATAGTTTCCATTTGTTATGCCCTGCATCCCAGTCCCTACATTTTGTGTGCAAAATGTTGGGTCCCCCTTTTTTTTCTTTCTTTCCTTTTTATTTTGCTGCTTTTGCTTATGGTTCTTGCCTCATCCTTCCCCTTTTATTTTCTTTCTCCGGTGTTTTCTTCCCCACTATTGTGTTTTGTTTGGTTGGTTTCTCATCTCTAGGACCCTGGTCCCGGAGGTTGTTCTTTGTTGGGAGCCAGACTCTGGACTCTGGGATTCTTCGCCACGATGTTCTTGAGGTGATTGTCACGGGGAATCCCCAGGCCCAGGGTTCGGACGTTTGTCTATCTAGATATTGTCAGAAGGAGGTGGATTTCCTTTTTACCGTGGGTATAAATAGAAGTTATCTATCATTTTCACATTTACCGCAATTAAAACACTCACACACTCAGAGTGATTTCAGAGTGATTTGCAGAGAGTTAACAATAATCAGTACTAAATACTTCCATCCTTTTCAAGTGATTGTGAGTGCTTCCTAGTGGTGGGTTGTGATCATTTGGTAGCTGTAGCTATTACAGAGCTTTTGTGGTGACTTCTTTCCTTCTCCTTTTAGCATTCTCAGGTTAGTGTCCCTTTTCCCATCGGTTTTCCATCTACCTCGTGTGTTCCCTCTCTATTTTTTGTTATCTTTGCTTCCTTTGGTCTCGTTTGTTATTTCTTTCTAGTTTTTCTGCCCGTTGGTGGGTGGGCTTTGCCAAAGGGTTGTCTGCCCTCTGCGCAGGTGTGGTTAGCTTGTAAATAATTTAGAAAGCTGTATATATTTCATGCTTTGCCTAGTTTCCTACAGATGTCGTTCTGCGGTGTATATGTGTAAATCTTCATGTATATTTGTTGTATATCCTTTCATACCCCATGTATATATCCCTTAGCTCTAATGTATATCTTATGTGTATCCTTCTAGATAGTTTAGCAAGCTAGCTAAGTTTCTTGTGTCGCTAGTTTTTCACCCATAAGATCATTTCAGAGCAAAATACCACCTGTTTGAAAATCGGCTCTCGGCCGGTTTCAAACAGGTAGTTTTCTCTCTCCTTCGTAAAACTAGCTAGGCCCTCATTTATGTCCCATGTGCACATTTAAATCTATCCAAGTGGCCTTCACTTTTTTTGCATTCGAATAGTTGGATCTACCATCATCGCTATAACTCCTATTTATTACCTATACACGTGGCGGCCACGTGGGCCTGACGGTTTGCCTTTTTGCACATCCTAACAAATGGTTACTTATCTAGGCTCTGGGTCTCCTACCATCATCCATCCCGTGTCCTTACCAAATGCAATAATATTCTTAGACCTGGATGTTCAGTCAAAATCTTTAGTTCATGTAATGCGTGTGCTTTTCGGCTTTTTTTGAATGAAACTAACTTTTTAGGAAAAGCAGGCATCACGGTGGTAAGATCTCCGGACCCTAGAGTATTTATCTATTAATACATTCTAATGGTTTCTTTGCCTTGCAGGTTTCCAGAGTACACTTTCGAACATGTCTGAAGAATCTGCATCCTCACCACCCAAAAGTCCAGAGCTACCTTCCACGATGGCTATCAGAGTGGCTGTTAAATCCAAAATAGAAAGGGCCCTGGAGAAGTTTCCCCTAACCATGAATTTTTTGCAGGACAATGTTATCATGGGCTCAAAGTTCAAGTCTAAGGTTAAACTCATTACTGACACCAGCGTCGGGACATGGCCAGAAATGCAGGCCTTAGTGAAAATGATGTACATCTAGTGACAGGCTGGAGATCAGCTAGCCATCAATGTCAGGGATTCAGGGATTCTTTAGGTGGTTTTTTTCCCATGCTTTGTACAATCTCTGGAGCTTATTCTGACAATGGCTGCCAATTACAACTCTTCTATTTGGGTTGTTATTCTCGCAGCCGCGGAACCCACCAGGTACCCTACTCCTCTAGTATCCCTCAACCCTGACACATTCCAGGCAGGTCTGGGGATCCCTCAATTTGACAAGCCTTATGTGGTTACAAGGTTAGATACCTTGGCCCAATTCATGCAGTTGGAGGAGGCTGCTCGGATATACATGAACGTTCACTGGCTCAAGATTCTGAAGAGGGACCCTAAGAGGATGAAGATAGAAATTCCCAGGTCTGAGTTCAAAGAGAGAATTTAGATGGGAATGATAGTGTTTTCCCAGGTCTTTGGGCAGCCCTCTGCCTGGGAATTCACTCCATGGATGTATTACTTCTTCCTTGGCATCTCCACCAAGGGAGGGTACTTCGAATGGGCAGCTATAATTTTGAACCACGTCGACTCCCAATTCCTCCAACTAGCCAGGAAGAAGAGATTTTACATGACTTCTTATGTTTTTTCAGCCCTTGTGCAGCAGAAGCCCTATGCCCATGGGCTACTTATAGATGGCATGCTCGGGATTGGCCTGGGACAAAAGGCACTGTGGGACCATTTTCCGCAGGTTCAATGGGAGGCTAGCTTCCCAAGTTTTTGTCAGGTAAATGATGCGTTTGTTTACTATCACCTAATCACACCCACCCAGGATGTAGGATACCACCTATCCACTAAGGTGATGAATTTGGTCCAGAGCTATGGACATTATTACATCCAATTCAAACAACACACTTATATTAGGGTCACTAGCTTCTATGAGAAACCCTATTTGTTACCCTAAAACTGTGGGGACAAGATCGTTCTCTTAGAATACTGCAGGCAGATGATGGATTTGCATGTCTTCTTTTCCTTAAAGAAGGTAACCAATATTCCATTCCCAATTACTTGTGGGAACTATTCATGCAGTCTCACCACCGCAAAAGAGGAAGATAACAAACTTAAGAGCTACAACCTCGAGGAGTTCTACTTAACACAGAAAAATTTTGATCCACATGGTAAGATTGCAGCAGCACTTCCCCAGGCTTCAGAGCCCCATCACTACCATATGGAGGAGTTCTAGGAAGATTGCCAGGATGACATGGAGGTGCGGAGCCGGCACTACGTTAGGATGATGACAGGCATGATGGAAAGGTTGAAGCTCTGGAGGTTCCCAGAGAAATTCTCAGACGCCGGCCCCATGATCGATCTCCAGTACAAAGCAAAGGGGATCGACACAATGGCCCTCCCACCGGTAAATTGGGATGCCTAGGAAGGGCCAACAATTGAGGTCTTCACCCGAGAGGTGGTCGAGTGAAGCCACACATACTTCAAGAAGGTGTGCCCCAGAAGTGCCCACCGAGCAGCCTAGCCAGTACCAAAATTAACTCTGGGGGCTAGGAATTCTTCGCATGGAGTGGATAAAGGAAAAGGAATAGATACAACCTCTCCTATGCAAGAAGTCCGCATAAAAGAAAAATTAAAGCAGTCAGTGGCAGCCTCCCAACAAATGAGGGAGAAGTTAATAACATGGCTAGCCACTCCAGTACTCATGGCCAAGCCAATTCCTCCCCCTTCCTCCCCATCATTAGCAGCCTTAATGGTAAAGACGATGGGGGTGGATCCAATAGAACAAGCAGTGATAAGGGATGTGAGGCCACCCTTAGTTACCCAAAGAAAAAAGAGGCTTAACCAAAAGCCTAAGGCAGAGCTAGGGTTGGGTACACCCCAGACCCCACAAGTAGAGATCCTCTCTTCCAGTTCCCTAGAGAAAGAAAGAGAAATAGAGCCTACCGAAGTCCCAGCCAGTCCCCCCTTGCAAGAGGAACTTGATGATGTCTTTGCAGCCGAGGAGTTCAGGAACCTACAGGGGGACACCAAACAAACAAAGGTAGAAGCCCCAGCCGTGGAATAAAAAGTTGTGAAACAAGAGCCTACATAGGAGTAGGAAGAACAGATAGAAGAGGAAAGGGAAGCAGAGCCAGAGATCACCTCTGAGGCTTCAGAGATGCAAAATCTAGGGGTAGACCAACAAAGGCAGAATGAACAAATGGCATTTGTTCAGGGAACTGGACCTACGGGAATAACTGTAACCCTAGCCACCATGTTCCAAGTGCCACTCCTGGGAGTGACCTTTGGGCAAGTAATTACTGTGGCCCAGACTTTAAATCTTGGCCCAATACCTCCACTCTTGCCAAAGGATGTGCTGACAGAAAAAGAAGCCCCGGTGGCAGATGCCGAGCAACAAGAAGAACAACACAAAGAGGAAATCCTTGAAGAAGCCAACAAAAGTCTAGACAAAGCAATAGATATAGAGGACAAGGCTGAGGAGATAGAAGTTGCTAGGGAGGATATTATTGATAAAGGAGAAGACATAGGAAAAGGGATAAATGAGGCCCACACCACTGAGGAAGAGCAGTCGCAGGGCACCAGAGAAGAACCAAGAGAACAAACTTTGGAAAATAAGCCACCCCTGCCACCTCAGTGGTTAGTAGAGAGAAAGAAAAGAAAGGCTCCGTCCACTCCCAGAACTCCTCTCTCCCTGACCGAAATGATGGCTCAGGTCCAGGCCCCACCAAAGGCCAAGAAAGCCCAGATGGTTCATACTCTTCAAACTGGGCCGAGCGGAGAAATAGTTTTTGTTGTGGCAACACCTCCCCCAGACGCCGACGAAGCAACCACAAAGCCCGGAGATTACAACATTGCAGAGGTATCATTGGGGAAGAGAGGAAAATAGGGTGAGGTGGACCTACTGAAGGAGGTAGCTAGGGCAGTGGAGGCCCATTATGAAAAAGAGGCCCAAAGGCTAAAAATAGAAAAGGCAAAAAATGCAAACCTTATGGGGTTGCTTACTGAGTTGGCCTGACCTATCAATGCCGCCCCTCTGGAGGCTTTCACATCTGAAGATCCACTACCACAGAGTGACATAGACTCCTTGTGAACAATGAAGAAGAAGACATAGGCGGTTGACGAGTGG
Organism: Thuja plicata; assembly: GCA_018584345.1. Classification (NCBI taxonomy): domain Eukaryota; kingdom Viridiplantae; phylum Streptophyta; class Pinopsida; order Cupressales; family Cupressaceae; genus Thuja; species Thuja plicata. The sequence goes on from MU225430.1 coordinate 1,549,511, forward strand.
GTCTCTCTATAAATAGGAAACACGCGGCATTTCCTGGTATCCACCCTCCCAGACTTATATGTGGCAGAGACTCTCATTGTCCTATGGGAGGGTGATATTGAAAATTATCAAGCATGGAAGGTAGAGCTTGAAGAACTCCTTGGCCTGGGAGAGGAAATGATTTTAGAATCTAGAATTCTGGATGATGAATCATTTGATTTCGTGAGGACCCAACACTCCAGACTTGACCTCACATTGGAGGTAACCAGGCAACTGGTGTGGACCCTATAGGAGAACATCAATGCAGTAAAATATTCTTTCAATTTATACAAGTCTTTTGTAACAAAGACTTTCGGGGATGACCCCCTCAGTACAGATACGTACATGCCAAAGGATTCAATTTTGGGGAGTTTTGATGAAATGATGAAGTTCCAATATCAATCCCTGGAGGGAATATATGGTGCTCAAATGATGAGATTAACTCGTATGGTTCTTAGTGGCCATGACGCAGCAAAAATGGCCGATGAATTTAAGGAGAATGTTCCAGACTTGGGGGAACAAATTGAGGTGGCTAAGTACCAAAGGGTCGGCCTGAAGGATATCAACAAAGATGGCATCTCCCGCCTCCTCCAAGCTTTCAATGATAACAAACAACCATAAGTTTTCCCCGAGCACCTGAGAAAACCCAAACATTTGGTATTATTTATTCTTTTGGGAACATAAGTTCCCAGATCCCAGAGTCTCAAATCTCAAATTTTGTATTCTTTCAAAGTGATCCGTGTCCCGGTCCCTGAGGCTGACCAGTCACTTTCATGAATGGTTAATAAAGGCTGTCAAAAGGTGGTTGGCTACATCAAGGGGGTGTCGATTCAATAGTTGATTTTCTGACAAGATGGTCTTTTTGAGGCACCATTTTAGAGGTACATCTAGCACATTGGAGATAGGGTGCCGCATTTCCCATTTATGAGGCATGTAGTCTCGATCCCCGGGGACCTACTTTCTTCCTTCTCCTTCCTATCTCTCTTCTCGAGGCCAATTCTTCTACCATATATTCTTGTCTCATTCTTCTGGCATGTCAGGCCTATTCTGTCTCAAGGTCTTTTTGTAGGGTGGCACAGGTAGTACCGGCCCCCAGATATTGTATTTTATTAGAACATGATGTAAAATAGGGTTAGGGTTAGGGTTAGAAGAGAATGTGTATAAATAACCAGACCGGCCCATTTCCAAGGGTCAGCAAAATTGATGATTTTTATGTCCACAATAATAGAAAGGTGATTTTTCATTCTAGTTGTAGAGCTCAATGCTCCATTGTCCCATTTTTTCAATAGTTAGATGCTCCCCTAGAGCCACCATTTTATCACGCACCAGTGCTTGCTGGAAGAGATATTAATGAAGAAGGGAGAATTCTTTGCAATGATGTTGTTGGCATTCATGCTTCTGAGTTAATGGTATTTTATGTTTCATGTTCTTTATGTCTTCTGCTCTGATATGTCAAAAAGATTAACGACCCCTTTTCCCTCTCTACTGATAAAATACTAGCTGATGGTTGTGTATTTCTTCAATATTTAGTGTAGTATATCAGAGTATTATTGATGTCTTGAATGTTTAAACATAACTATAGTTAGATGAAGTACTTCTAACCCTGCAGGATCTTTTTTCATTTTATTTGCTAAGTGTAGAATGCTAGGAGAAACCTCACCTCATTGAATCTCTGGAGAGAACGAGTTGAAGAAACTAGCTATCCCCCTCGAGAACAGTCACTTCTCCCAACCGAGCCCCGCACCGTTGTGACCCGACACCTAGGTGCTTGAAGGCCCAGGAAATATAACTTCCCAGGAAAACCTTTGCAGGCGGAGTTGGCTGGTACCTCCAGTACCCGGTGACAACTTATGACTGTTGGCAGACCCAGTCAACAAAACCCCGTCAACACCACCTTCATCTTAGAAGGAAATATTTTATTTGTCTTTTGGATTCTTTTCTCCTAGGAGAGCCTAACCTCTATTACCATAAATTCTAAAAGTTGTTCTTTAATGATGAATCTCCCAAATAGTGTTTCCAATCTGTTGGTCCTCAAATCAATAGATTGGATTTCCTATGGGTTTTTCCTATCCAATGATGAGAAACCCTAGTGATTTTCCAACTGATAAGGTTTCAACCTAATTCAAGTGTCAACCTTCTAGAATTCTGGCTCTGCAGAACCAAGGCTGGTGGGCCTATACCCTAGAATAAAGTCCTAAGGGTTTTTAAGAGTAGATAGTATGTATTCCAAACTTCCTTTTCTAAGAGTATGGAAAAGTACTACTGAGATCCTTAAACTAGGAGTAATGTATTATCAAAGTGTTTAAATGTAATGTTGTAAATATTGATAAAATGTTATTAGATATAAGCTACAAACAGAATAGAACAGATAGATATTGGTGCTGGAGCACCAAGGACCAACATGAAGACCATGAATCAAACCATGAATACTATGAAGCAATGGAGGTAACATAATGGAAATAAGAGGTTGAAGGAGACCAAAGGGATCCTAGATTATGCAAATCATATCAACTATAGTGTGTTGGCTCCTATAATGATTTGATGTCATGAAATCACATTTCCATATTAAGAATAAGTTATATCCTTGAAAGGATTAAATGAATGTAACTTGGACCATTAGTATCCCAGTGTGTTTAAGAGATTCTAGGGGTTTATTTTGGCTTTAAATAGGTATCCTTGGTGTTTGACAACCTTTGGAGTTCTTAATTTCCAAATTACAAAGGTTTAAAAGCATTTTAAAAGTTTAAAAATTCAAATATTTGAAAAGTAACGACTAATAGCTATTTAGGAGGGAAAAGGAGTTTCTATTGTCTAAACACTTAACTAATCCCTCAAACCAATTGAAAGAGTTTGGGGAAGTTAATTTTTGGATTCCTATTTGTAATTGGGACTCTATTGTTCAGATATGGTGGCTGGAGTGTACGGACTGTAACAAGGATATCAATAAAATACAAGTTGAATCTGCAACTTTGATGTTCTATGCATTGTTGGATGGTTTAAATACTTCTTAATTTAGTTTTTGATATTATCTTAGAATTGTAAGCTATCTAAAACCATTTGACTCTCCATCCAGTGCATTGAAAGTCATTTTACATGACTCTACTATCATTTCCAGCAAGTTAAAAGTCTAATTTTGTTAAGTTTTTATCCATTTTGTAGTTAGTTTGAAAACCTTGATCCTTTGCATGGACTTAAAGGCCTAGAACCCATGGAAGGAGGATACTAACCATGTAATATAAGTTCTAATATTTATTCTTGCAGAGATTTATGGAATGAAGTGATCATAGGTTGATTGGAGAAGGGTTTCAAGTGAAATTGATGGCTAAGGTATAGCAGTGGGAGACCGGGCTTAATATAATAGCCTTTTTATGATTGGAATAGTAGATTAGGGTGGTATGAATGGTGAATCTACCACCAACTAGTCCAGGAAGAGTGTGGATGGTCGAGATTGGTGAGGCCCTATATTTAAGGGTTTAAAGAAACCAATTTGGGGCTTTTGGGGTTCCTTGTGGTTTTGGTCTAATTCCTCTTAGGATTAGAGTTTTTGTGTCATTTTAGGTCACTTTCCAAGAGTTTAGATTGTTGGGGCATGATTATGATATAATTGCTTAGTAAAATCATCATGTTTTGAGTGCATTTACAGGGGTACAGTCAGGGTACTACAATTTGGTCCAAAGTACTAGTACCTAATATTTTGATATGTTGTAATATGGCCAAAAGGGTGTCTGAATATGCATTGGTTCTTTTAGTGTTTGGGGAAAGTTCAGAGTTTTAAGGCCAAAAAGGTCACTATTGGGCTACAAGACTGTCAATTAGGTCTTTAGGCAAGTTTGAAGACATTTTGGCATTGTGAGTAAAGGAGGGTCCTAAAAACCATAAAACCACTTTGATATGTCCTTATACACCCTAGGTACATCACATCTATCATTGGTTTGTATCTAGGGTAACCTTGGTGGAATTAGGTCGATTCGAGCCATTGTGCCTTGGAGGGATAGTTCATTGAGTAACCAAATTTTGACATCTTGTCTTTTCTATCAGTCCTACACATCATCCAGTGCATAATGTGTTATTAGAGCCACAAGTAGATCAGGGAAGATGTCTCAAGGAGGAGAGGATTTTACTACAAGGATGAAAAACATAGAGTTGGCCAGGATACTCAGGGAGCAGTTGGCAAACAATAGGAAGTTGAAAGCAACATTGGAGAAAAGTGAGAAAGAGAACCATGAGAAGGAAGGAATGATGAAGAGAATGATGGAGAGGATATCAACACTAGAGAAGAGAGACAAGAGAATCAGACTAGATGAGGAAGAAGAATAAGAAGAAGAAGAAGAAGAAGAAGAAGAAGAAGAAGAAGTACCCCAAGAGGAAGAGCAGTTAGATCATGAGGATAAGAGGATGGCTAAGTTTGTGAAAGCCATAAAGAATGGAGATTCAAGGGTAAGGACAAACTTACCTATGTATGGAGGGAAGATGGATGATGAGGAAATAATATATTGGTTCAGTGCAATTGAGAATTTCTTTGAGTGTGAAGGAATAGAGGAGAAGGAAAAAGTGAAGATTGCAAAGTCCAGGATGAAGAGACATGCATTATTATGGCAGGATTGTGTTTAGGCAGAGAGATGGAAGAATGGGAAACCCAAGATCACATCTTAGTATAGCATTATGGATAGGATGAAGGACATTTTTTGCCAAAGGATCATAGAGTATATTTGTACAAGAAAATGAGAGATTTTAGACAAAAGGATATGGATGTGCAAAGGTACACTAAGGAGTTCCATAAGTTGGATATCAAAACATGGCATTAAAAAGAAGTGGAAGAGAAGATTGCGAGGTACATGGGGGGCTAAGGTTCAACATTTAGGATGAACTTAGTCTTACTACCTAAAGGAAAATTGATGAATGTTATCAGTTGGCCATGAAGGCTGAATAGAAGATAAGAAGAAGGCATGAGAAGTAAAATAGCACAAGAGGAGGATCTTCTATGAGAGGAAGAGGAGGTAGAGGTACCACTGATTTTTAGAGTCACAATGATAAGGAAAATCCATACACATCAGAGACAAGAGGAGGACATGGAGGAGGATGTAGTGGAGGAAGAGGAAATGAGATGTTCACAAGGAGATGCTTTACTTATAATGAGGTGGGTCATCAGTCCTTTAGATATCCTAAATTGAATGAGGAAAAGGGTAGAGATAGGAGAGTGAACTTGATGGAAGAAGACACAAAGAGAGAAGAGAAACAATAGACCATTGTAATTCAACTAGAGGATGAATAATTCTTATTGATGGGAAGGGGACAACCATGGCATCCAAAAATGAGTATATTCAGATCAAATTGTTTAATCCAAGGTAAATTATGTAGACTCATTATAGACTCAGGAGAAAGTCATAATGTTGTGTCTCATGAGGTTGTGATGAAGTTAAATTTGAAAACTTTTTTACATCCTAAGCCATATTATGATACTTGGGTAAATGTGGATCAAAATTTATTGGTTAGTACTCAATTCATGGTTGAATTTTAAGTTGGCAAGTACAGAGATAGGGTATTATGTGATTTTTTGGATATGAGTTGTGGACACTTGATCTTAGGCGGGTTTTTGTAATGGTCAAGGAAAGTTATTCATGATGGATTCAACAATGAGTATTTGGTTCACCATGAAGGAAAGAGATATGAGTTGCAACCATTAGTAAGGCACCAACAAGAACCAATACTTATGTGTTCTAGGAAGGAGATAGCAAGGAAGGTTTAGTATGATATTGGATGGAAGAGGGATGTGAAACTAAAGTCAAGAGGCTACTATGATAGTCCTAAAGGAGGAGAGCTTTGGTACCTATCCTTTTGTGCAAGTTGGGACCATAAAGTGTCCTATGATGCATTTAGAGAAAATAAAGGGGGCAAAGATGTTAGATCAGGGATCTAATCCATGGAGTGGATCAAAGGAGGAGGAATTCCAGCCCTCTCTCTATCCTTCCCAAGGACAATCAACAAAACTATGTTTTTCTTTTAAAAAATTGTGTATGAATGCAGGCTGGAAAGGTGTGAGGAGGATGATCACTTTGGGGGATTACATCACCCCTACATTGCAGAGTTCCTTTAATCCAGGCAAGTCTTGGGACAAGCATTTCTTTGGTGGTGGGGAGTATGGTGCAGGAGCACCAATGACCAACATGAAGACGATGAATCAAACTGTGAAGAATATGAAGGAATGGAGGGCACCTATTGAAAATTAGAGGTCCAAGGAGGAAAAAAGGATCCTAGGTGATGCAAATCATATCAACTATAGTGTGTTGGCTCCTATAATGATTTGATGTCATAAAATGGCATTTGCATATTGAGAATAAGTTATATCCTTGAAAGGATTAAATGAATGTAACTTGGACAATTAGTGTCCTAATGTGTTTAGGGGGTTCTGGGGGTTTAGTTTGTCTTTAAATAAGTCTTCTAGGTGTTTGACAACCTTTGGAGTTCATAATTTCTAAATTACAAAGTTTTAAAAGCATTTTTAAAGTTTAAAAATTCAAATATTTGAAGAGTAACGAATGATAGTCATTTAGGAGGGAAATGGAGTTTCTATTGTCTAAACACTTAAATAATCCCTCAACCCAATTGAAAGAGGTTGGGGAAGTTAAGTTTTGGATTCCTATTTGTATTTGGGACTCTATTGTTCAGATATGGTGGCTGGAGTGTATGGACTGAAATAAGGATATCAATAAAATGCAAGTTGAATCTGCAACTTTGATGTTCTATGCATTGTTGGATGGTTTAAATACTTCTTAGTTTAGTTTTTGAGTTTATGTTAGAATAGAAAGAAATATAAAACCATTTGTCTCTCCATCCAATGCATTGAAAGTCATTTTACATGACTGTATTGTTATTTCCAGCAAGTTAAAAGTCTGATTTTGTTAAGTTTTTATCCATTTTGTAGTTAGTTTGCAAACCTTGATACTTTCAATGGACTCAAAGGCCTAGAATCCATGGAAAGAGGATACTAAACATGTTCTATAAGCTCTAATACTGATTATTGTAGAGATTTAATGAATGAAGTGATCAGAGGTTGATTGGAGAAGGGTTTCAAGTGAAATTGATGGCTAAGGTATAGCAGTGGGTGACTAGGCTTAATAGAATATCCTTTTTATGATTGTAATAGTAGAGTAGGGTGGTATGAAATGTTAATCAATAACCAATTGGTCTAGAAAGAGTGTGGATGGTCGAGATTGGTGAGGCCCTAGATTTAAGGGTTTCAAGTAACCAATTTGGGGATTTTGGGTTTCCTTGTGGTTTGGGTCTAATTACTCTTAGGATTATAGGTTTTGTGTCATTTTAGGTCACTATACAAGAGTTGAGATCATTGGGGAGTGATTATGATATAGTTTCTTTGTAAAATCATCAAATTTTGAGTGCATTTGCAGTAATACAGTAAGGGTACTGTAATTTGGTCCAAAGTACTAGTACTTAATCTTTTTATATGTTGTCATATGGAAAAAAAGGGGGTCTAAATATGAATTTGGCTCTTTTAGTGTTTTGGGAAAGTGAAGAGTTTTAAGGCCAAAAAGGTCAGTGTTCGGCTACAAGACTATCAATTAGGTCTCTAGGCCAGTTTGAAGACATTTTTCCATTGTGAGTAAAGGAGGGTCCTAGAAACCATAAAATCACTTTGATATGTCCTTATACACCCCAAGTACACCACATATATCATTGGTTTGTATCTAGGGTAACCTTGGTTGAATTGGGTCTATTGGAGCCATTGTGCCTTGGAGGGATAGTTCATTGAGTAACCAAATTTTGGCATCTTGCCTTGTTGATCAGTCCAACACATCATCTAGTGCATCATATTTGATATCTCAAAACTATAAAAATGAACTAATGACCATAATCCAACAAAAAAGAAATACCATTACCTTAATCAACCATGGGCAATAGAGTCAAGATCATTCCAATCTTATGTTCAACCTTGGAGAAAGTTTTACAAGAAAAATTATCACTTCAAAGGTATTATAAAATGAATATGCAATCTTAAAACCAATTGAGAGATGTATCAAAAGGACCTCACTTCTCAAATGATAGAACAATTGACTAAGGCCTCAATAAACAAAATTTAACCATGCAAAATGAGAAAACCAATTGATAATAATGGTCATGAACAAGATTAGGAAGCATATACACCAAAATATCACTTTTAATAATTTCTACTAATTTATCTGAGGGACTAATTGTGAATAACAATGAAACAGTTGCACATGTAAAAGAAAAAAGGACTTTTCTTTATTTGATTTTGGAAAACGATACAATTGAGTTCAAGTTTACAGTTATTGATCCATCTATCCCACCTGACTATAATAACAAGTCTTATTGTTTCCCATGTGTTGATCTTGGTATCGTTACAAATATGAATTCGAGATGATGCAAACAAGCGTCAGATCAACACGATGATTCCTAACAAATACCTAACCTAGTGATCAATAGATGAATGTTTAATTATAATAATGGAATAACCAGTTATCCTTATTCAATAATAGTTATCGACCGATTAGGTTTCATAATAGCATAAAAATTCTTTTATAATATGTCTATGAAAATAACTTAAACAAATGATCTACATCATAATGATGTTGGAAAGTGACAATGCAAGCAATTGTTATTTTTGTCATTGATGTCAATCCTTTACTGGTGAGACTATTGCTATCTATTTGAGTACCATATCTATTAATGATGAAGAAGATTTAACAAGAAGACCAAGGGAATGGTTGAGTTAAGGAAATTCAAAGGGTACTTGATCAGTTGGCACTCTGGCAAAGTAATTCGTTGTTTATCTTTCACAGAGTTGGCTCCTCACAGGGCATCACTTCAAAAGAGTGAAAACTTGGTAGCATGTTACTAGTGGTTTTTCTCATATTGGGTTTCCATGTTAAATACTTGTGTCAACTATGAATGCTTATAGTTTTCTTTATTGTTATGTTACTACAAGCTAATTTCAATTGAGAGTAAATTGCATGATTAAAGTTGTTTATTTATACTACTGCTGCCGAGTAGATCTGAAGTACATAAAGTTTTTATTTTCTAAATCTAGACCTAAGGATAACTGATTCACCCCTCCCCTCTCATTTATTGTAAATTCATTCTAACAATTGGTATCAGAGCATTGGTCTCTTGAAAATAGTTTGAAGGTACTTGGAGTGAAAAGATGAAGATGTATAAGAAGGAGGTTCCCACGCTGAACAAAGATAACTTCCCTACATGGCAGAGCTTGATGAAACTACATTTGGCTAGTATTGGAGATGATGCTAAGTGACTTATTGAACATGAATATGTACCACCTACTACTCCTCTCTCAGCTATACAACTAAGAGAAAAGCAAGAGCACAATCAAGAAATGTTGGATATCGCCTCCTCATTGAGCTATTCTGAGTTTGATGATATAAAGAGCTGCATAAATGCAAAAGAGATGTGGGAAAAACCTGCAACTGTCTATGGTGGAGACACAAATGTGTTAAGGGATAAATAAAAAATTCTAAGAGGTAAGTTTGATGAGATGAAAATGCAAGAAGGTGAAAATGTCATTCAGTACTATGGTAGAATAAAAGAAGTTGTAAATGCCATTAGAGGGGCTAATGGAACAATTGATGAGAACACTATTATGAGAAAGGTACTGAGAAATTTACTTCCTGTATATGCTATTAGATTTTCTACAATTCAAGAATTGAGATGTACTCCTAACAATAATCTGAATCTAGAAAATATGATAGACAGACTCACTACATTTGAAATGTCAAATTATGATAACTATAATCCACAAGGGATTGATTATGCTTTTAGATCACGGCTGGTCCTCAATAAATCTAAGAAAGGAAAGAAACATGTGGACAGTGATAGTGATACTTGTGATGATGATCTTGAAGAACTTGTAGCACTCATGGCAAAAAGACTATCTAGAGGAAAAGGAAAATACAAAGGTAAACTTCATATTATTTGTTTTTCATGCAACAAAGTTGGTCATATAGCTGCTAGATGTCCTGACAAGAATGAAAAAGATGAAAGAAGGGACAATAAATACAAGGAATACAAAGACAGAAAGGATGATCGAGACTTCAAGAAATATAAGGACTACAAAGACAAAGGTAAGAAATCTTGTTATATTGCTGAAGAAACTTCTGACAATGACACTGATAATTCTGATGACAATGATATAGAAGTTGTTTATGTTGCAATGAAAGAAGATTATGATGATGATGAGAAAACTAAAGTAATCTCTTATATGAGAAAAAATGATCATTGACATTGGTTGTTCCCATCATATGACTGGTGACAAAGATAAGTTTGAAATATTAAACCAATGTAAAGGAGGATATGTAAAATTTGGTAATGATTCACCATGTCCTATGAAAGGTAATGGAATGATTAACCTGACTGACAAAATAAGATGTGATGATGTGTATTGGGTTAATGATCTCAAATATAATTTGATGAGTGTTGCATAGTTGAACAATTTTGGTTACAAAGTTGAATTCCATCACAGAAAGGCAAAGATTTATGATTCTACTGGAGAATTGGTTGGAAGTAGTGATCAGACTAAAGGTAACCTATTTTATTTGGATTTATCTGAAGAAACATGTTTTTTTGCATAGTACAATGATATTTGGTTAGGGCATAAGAGGTTATGTCATGTGAACTTTGATAACTTGGTAAGCATAAGTAAACTAAATAAGGTTAGAGGGCTGCCTAAGTTAAAGAAACCTGCGAATGCTATGTGTAAAAAATGTCAACTAGGAAAGATGACTAAGTCTAGTTTCAAGAGCAAAATACATGTATCAGAGGAAATTCTAGAATTGGTCCATACTGATCTCTATGGTCCCATTGGAGAAAGAATCTATTGTCGTGCTAGGTACTTTATTCTATTTGTTGATGATTATTCAGGAATGATGACTGTAATGTTTCTCAAGGAAAAATCTGATGCATTCCAGTTATTTAAATGGTACTTAGCTAAAGTTGAAAAGGAAATAGACAAAAGTTTGAAATGCTTAAGATCTGATAGAGGTGGAGAGTTTATTTCTAATGATTTTAATAGGTTTTTCAATGACCAAGGCATAAAGAGACAGATGTCTACACCCAGGACTCCTCCACAGAATGGTATTGCTGAATGAAGGAACATATCTATTATGGACTGTACAAGAACACTAATGATGGAGAAAAATGTTGTACAAAAGTATTGGAAAGAAGCTATAAGTACTGCAGTCTATACACTGAATAGAGTTCAAGTCAAGAAAGGTAAAAATGCTACACCTTATGAACTTTGGTATGGTTATGCAGCTAGTGTAAATTATTTTAAAGTATTTGGAAGAAAATGTTTTATACTGAAAGAAAAAAGAAATAGAAAACTAGATGCTAAAGGTGAAGAAGGTATATTCCTTGGTTATTCAACAAAAAGCAAAGCATACAAATGTTTGAATTCTAATACTAACAAAATTTTTGAAAGTGGAAATGTAAGAATTGATGAGTTTGCAGAAAGAAATGAAACTGAAAGTACACAAGAACCTGAAAGCTATAGATCATTCACATATCTAGATAAGGAAGATTTTAATTCACTACCTGAGATTACTGTTGAACAAAAACATGCACCTGCTAAGTCACAGAGTGGAGTTGCCGAGTAACTGGAAGTGAATGCCGAGCTATCTAATGGAGATGACGAGTCACAGAGTCAACAAGAACTGAACACAAACAATGAACCTAAAGTAAGGACTGGGCCTACCCTAGAAAAATATGTGAGAAAGAATGACAATTTTGATCATATCATTGGGTTAAAGGATTCTGTTGCTATGACAAGAAGTAAGATGAAAAATAACACATGTCTGTTATGTGAATTTGAGCCCAAAACAGTGAAAGATTCTTTAGAAAATGAAGATTGGATACAAGCAATGAATGAGGAAATTGAACAAATTGAGAATAACAAAACTTGGACACTTGTACCTAGGCCAGATGATAAAAATGTAATTTGCACAAAGTGGGTATTCAGAAACAATTTAAATGAACATGGAGAAGTGACAAGAAACAAAGCTAGATTGGTATGCAAGGGTTATGCACATGGGGAAGGAATTGACTATGGTGAAACCTTCGCCCCATTTGCAAGATTCAAAGGTGCCAGAACCTTACTTGCATATGCATCCTACAAAGGATTCAAAGTTTATCAAATGGATGTGAAATATGCATTTCTCAATGGTATCTTGGAAGAAGAAGTATATATTGAGCAATCTGATGGCTTTGTAGACCCAAACAATAAGAATATGGTTTGCAGGTTATACAAAGCATTATATGGATTGAAGCGAGCGCCAAGAACATGGTATGAAAGATTGCACAATTATCTGATCAAGATTGAATTTGCAAGAACCAAGGACAACAACCTATACTTGAAGACAGAGAAAAGAAAAGGTACATTATTAGCTGAAATTTTTGTAGACAACATCATATTTAGTGGACAAGATGTGTTATATCAAAATTTTGCAACAGAGATGCAAACTGAGTTTGAGATGTCTATGTTTGGTGAAATAAAATTCTTTGTTGGCTTACAAATTTATCAAATGAAGAATGGTATCTATATCACTCAATCTAAATATATCAAAGAGATACTAAAAATTTTTGGAATGGAAGATTCTAAACCAGTGAGTACACCCATGGCTACTGGATAGAAACTGACAAAATGTGATGACACAAAAGAAGTGAACCAAACACTCTATAGGTCAATGATTGGAAAACTACAGTATGTTGTACACAGTAGACCTCATATTGCTCTAGCAGTTGGGATTGTTGCAAGATTTTCTGCTAATCCTAAGGAAACTCACATGATGGAAGTCAAAATAATTCTAAGATATTTGAAAGGAACTGAGGACTATTCTCTATACTACAAAAAGAATGACAAGTTTGAACTTAGAGTTTACACTGATTTTGACTGGGCTAGAAATGTTGATGACAGGAAAAGCACTACTGGTGGAGCATTTCTTTTAGGTAAGAAATTGATCTCATGGACAAGAAAGAAATAGAACTGCACCTCAAAATCTACAGCTAAAGCTGAGTATATGGCAACAACAGTTAAATGTTCTAACATTGTGTGGTTGAAGATACTACTGAATGGTATGACCCAGTTGTCATATATTGTGATAACACAAGTGCTATTAATATTTCTAAAAATCCTGTGATGCACTCAAAGACAAAGAGGTATGAAGGAAGAAATCACTAACCCAGTTGTCATATATTGTGATAACACAAGTGCTATTAATATTTCTAAAAATCTTGTGATGCACTCAAAGACAAAGAACATAGCTATCAAGTATCACTACTTGAGGGAGCTAGTTTAGTGTAAAGAAGTGAGATTGGATTATGTGAACACTAAAGAACAATTAGCAGACATATTCACAAAAGCACTACCCAAGGATGCTTATGAGTATCTATGAGGCAAATTGGGGGTGATTCCCCTAACTGAGCCTAATTAAGTTTTGTATGGTACTGTTGCATCAAATATTTCATTCAAAAAATCTGACACATTGATGCACAGTAACTCACACTTTAGGATGTTGGCTAAAGTTGTGAAGATGAACAAGGATAGAAAAGAAAAAAATTAGTCATACTGAAGATGACAAGATCAACATGATAAAGATATTGATGTCTTTGGCATTGTTTTCAAAGAGGGAGAGATTACCTATAAAGAGGAAGAAGTGAAGGAAGAGATTACCGAGAAAGAGAGATTACAAAGATAGAAAGATTACATAGAGGCAAAAGTTACTATTGAAAACATTGAAGTGATTATCTACTCAGAGGGAGTCTACAGATGATTAGACACAGATAATTATAGTGTGACTACAGACACAGAGGGAGAAATATTTTACAGATAAGAATTAGAATGAAGCTAAAGACATTAATGAAGAATCATTCATATCAAGGAACACAGGTGAATTTTTGGATTGGTTGGTAACTATGCTTGTTAAATCATTGTTTTAAATATTTTATGTTACCATCAATGCCAAAGAGGGAGATTGTTGGAAAGTGACAATGCAAGCAATTGTTATTTGTGTCATTGATGTCAAACCTTTACTAGTGAGACTATTACTATCTGTTTGAGTACCATATCTATTGATGATGAAGAAGATTTAACAAGAAGACCAAGTGAATGGTTGAGTGAAGGCAATTCAAAGGGTACTTGATCAGTTGGCACTCTAGCAAAGTAATTCGTTGTTTATCTTTCAAAGACATTTTTCTGGCTATTCTGTGCGGAGCAAGTTTGGCTTGTGCCGAGAAAAGTTGCTTGTGCTAAGTAAAGTTGCTTGTGATGAGAAAAAAATTTCTCAATGTTGAGCACCATTGAAATTGCCAAGTGGAAACAGTGATGTTGCTCGACTTACAGTAATTGGATTAATGATGAGATTTGAGATCTTTGGCTAACTTAGTTGATCTTATTGGGATATGTAATGTTAATTAAAGATTTATCCACATCATATAATGTATGGGTAACCATAATTAATGCATGGTTTCAAGATTTAATTATAGACTACTTTGGAGAAGTAAATGTAATGCAAAGATGGAATGATCCGTTGGATCTGACCTAATCTAAGATCTATGATCTTGTTTCAGCAGCAAAAGATTTATCCGACCTCGACAAAGAGGTATATGATAACCTCAGGGTTTATTCATTGAGTGTGGATGAATGTACATGTATGCAAAAGGTTTGCATAGTTGATTTATTGTTTAGCATGATCTAGCAGAGAAGGCAAAAGGCAGAAGCAGAAAGTTGCATGTGTGATTGCTTGACGGATTTCTAAGTGGATCAGAAGGTTGAAATGAAAATGTAGGCTATCCAGTAAGTTAAAAGAAGAGCTGTAATTGGATCTAAATTTGCAAAGTAAGTTGTATGTACCAGATCACAAATTGTTGATTACTTTCTTACCATTGTATCAGTTAAATCCTTTAACAAGGTTGACTTAACAGTCATTTGTATAAATCCTCTAACAAGGTGACATTCATATTGGAATGTTCTAAGTCCTCTAACAAGGCCACTCTTGACAGGGTGAATAAATCCTTTAACCAGGTCACACCTAGTCGTGTGTTATTGTAACCTTTCACAGAGTTGGCTCCTCATAGGGCATCACTTCAGAAGAATGAAAACTTGGTAGCATGTTACTGGTGGTTTTTCCCATATTGGGTTTCCATGTTAAATACTTGTGTCAACTTGTGTGAATGCTTATAGTTTGCTTTACTGTTATGTTACTATAAGCTAATTTCAATTGACAGTAAACTGCATGATTAAAGTTGTTGATTTATGCTACTGCTGCCAAGTAGATCTGAAGTACAAAATTTTTTTATTTTCTACATCTAGACCTGAGGATAACTGATTCACCTCTCCCCTCTCAGTTATTCTAAATTCATTCTAACAAATGATATTCGAATCGTATATTCATCCATAGTCTATCCCATGAGCATGTTGACCCCATATATATTTGCACCTTATAATGAATATATTCTATGGTGCATAGACTTTGGAATAACGTTTGTCACCTTTTATCGACCACCAACATGGTGTTGGTCATTTCTATATGATCCCTCTTCATCACATTTGCATGAGGTCATTCTTCATGACAGTGAGAATCTGGACCATCCGATCAAACCATGTTCACGACCTTTGTTTTCTACATGCAAAGTCTATAATCAAATAATGAAATAAACCCTAAGTATAATAAAAGGTTATAATGTTTTAAATTCCACGTAGTAAATCAATTTTAATATCATCGCCAAGGCTTTTTGTCTTTTTCCCATTGTCACTACGTGTCGATTCCTTCACTATCGCGCAATGGCTAAACTTTATTCACTTTTCTCTTGCGTCGTCACCTTGTGTCGTAGATCTTTCATCCTACAGTTGAAGATCTTCTTTAAATGCCTTAGTTATTACCCAATTACTTTTACTCGCTCGATCAAGTCCAAGTCATTGATTTAAAGTAGAATTTAAAAGATGTCTTTTAAGTAATCTATCTTTTACTTTACTTTATGCGCCTCCATGTAGTCTAGTCATTATGTTCCACCAACCAAATACCAACACTTGTATCTTTGCTATTCCACTTGTATATCTCGGTGGGCCTAGGACACCTGTCACTCTTTTCACCATTGTGTGGTGTTTAAATGGCACCCAACTTGCGATAACGCCATTGCGCTGGACCGTTGGATCAAATCTTAATCTAATCAGATGTAACTTGGCTTAGTTTTAGTCAAAAAGACCCTGAATTACATGTGGTTCTTGTTCTATGGTGCCATGTTAATTGAAAGAATCACTATGTACATTGAGTGTAAAATTTAAAACTATCGAAAGCTCTTGTTTGACTGCTTCGATTATAATTGGGTCGAGACCAGAATACCTCACCACCCCGTAATGGATAGAAGATCGCTCACTGCTTCATTGCACCATCATGCTATAGATCAATAGAGGGTAAGTTTATGATCATATGACTGCATAAACTTTATGTTGATTATAACCATTGTATTTTGACTTCAACCTTGCTAAATTTTTATCTCTATCAAAGAGGAAACAAGAAGAAATCAATAGTATACAAGAATAACTTTTAGATACATAGATTTAAACAATATAGCATTGATAAACGACATAAAAAATAAGTAAGAAACATAATGTATGAATAGGAAGATATAGAAGATAAATGCATAAGTGAAAAGAGATACTTCCCTAATTAATTTTCAACATAAGTAAATCTACAATTATGGGTTCCACCACGGGTGTTTGATTGTCAAGTCTTTGTTCATCTTCCCAAGTTGAAGACTAGAAAACTAGATTCAAAATTGTAGCGATGTATATTTATGGGCTATGATGAAGATCAGTTTGGTTTTGGTTTGTGGGATTCAACTAAGAAGAAAATTGTGAGGAGTCGAGATGTGGGTTTTAAAGAGACAATGTTTCTAGCCTTATCAGTGGAAACACTTATAAAATATTATATTTGTTTAATAGATTTTTCCAACAATGGTAGTGATTTATCTCACATCTCCTTTCACAACCAAAGTACTTCCTCGACATTCTAATATCTCACATACTTCTATTTTAGTCATGGTACTCCAACAAATTCTTCATTGTTTTCAAGTTATGCCCCAATTTTTCATAGTCATCATTACCTTCAACCTGATGGCAAATCATATGGACATATAGGCTGCAAACAGAGTCCCTATCAAGAATGTATTGGTAATCTCCAACATGAAAAACCACATGCTTCATTCGAAACAAAATTTGTCATCGACAATGAAGGTATGGATTACATTTTTTTTTTCCCCATGTCACTTTGACAACAAATTGTATTTTGTCGCCCTCTGCATTTGACCACGTGCTCCAACCTTTTCCCAACAGTCCCATACAAAAGTTGGTAACACAACTTCCAAATATCTTGAATGTTGCTAGACATTGTAGGTCTGTACAATAGTAACAAATGTCATTTTATGAATACCTATCCTCCAATAGAAATAGATGTGAATTCTTGGGTAGTACAGGGATTAATGTTCCCTATGATGACTGCCATTTGTGACAGTGCGACATTTATACGGGACAAACTCAGATTTAGTCTGCCAAAACATAACACTCTCAATGATGTGCCTAATACTAGTACCAACTCAAATCCAATTTCAAGTCCCATTCCAGAATTCAGGAGATCTACATGATAGAGGAAAATTTCATGTAAATTTTTAGAGTATGAACTACTATTTGCTGAAGAGGCAGAGCTTGAATCATTGATCTCTAAGCAAGTTGAATCAGCTAATTATAAATTCACTTCTCTAAGCAGTGATAAGGATAAATGGATGACTACTATGAACAAAGAGATGAGTTCTTTTGAAGGTAACCAAACATGGGATTTGGTCTCTCTACCACCAAATTGGAAACCACTTAAGAACAAGTGGGTATATAAATTGAAAGATGAAGATGGAGGTAGAAAACACTATAAAGCTTGATTAGTGGTAAAAGGATATGCTCAAAAAGAAGGGATTTATTTCTCTAACATTTTCTCACCCATTGTTAAAATGACAACCATTCAAACTATTTTGGGACTCGTAGATGTGTCAGATCTTGAATTGGAGCAGCTTGATGTAAAGACTATATTTCTACATGGTGATGTGGATGAGGAGATGTATATGGCTTAGCCTCAAGGTTTTATCCAAAAGAGGCAAGCACATCTTTATTTCAAGTTAAGACAGAGCTTGTATGGACTCAAGCAAGTCCCGCAACAATGGTGTTTGAAATTTGATCACTTCATGATTGATCAACACTTCATTAGATGTGAATTTGAACCATGTATTTATTACAAGAAACTTCTAAATGGTGAGATTGTTATTCTTCTTATTCTTTATGTTGATGACATGTTGGTAGCCAGTACAAGTTCTAAAATTGTTTGTGATCTGAAAAACAAATATGGCAAGTAAGTTTTCTATGAAGGACTTAGGGGTAGCTAAGAATATTCTTTGCATGATAGTAACAAGGTATAGAAAGAAGAAATAAATTACTTTATCTCAAAAGGATTACATTAACAAACTGATGGATATATTTAGCATGACTTTTGCAAAGATTGTCTCTACTCCTCTTTCTTCTCATTTTTAGTTGTCCTCTGAATTATGTCCAGAAACACAAGAGGAAAAAGGAATTCATAAACAACATTTCTTATAAATCAGCAGTTGGTAGCATAATGTATGCTATGGTTTCCACTCATCCCGACGTTGCCCATGCGGTGGGAGTAGTAAGTAGGTTCATGAGAAATCCCAGGATGCCTCATTGAGAATTTGTTAAATAGACACTAAGATATTTAAATGACACTTCAAATTATGTTTTATGGTTTGGTGGAAACAATGAACAACTGCAAGGAACCACAGATTCTAATCTTATTGGAGATTTGGATAAATGGAGGTCTACTACCGGTTATACTTTCATGTTTTTCAGACCTGCCATTAGTTGGGCCTCAAGGCTACAACACTCTATTGCTCTTTCTTTTGCTGAAGCTGAATACTTGGCTCTTTCTAAAGGAGCTAGGGAGATGATTGGTTGTAGTGACTACTTGGTGATATGAAGTATCAACAAGATGATTATGTTTTATTTTTTGATAGTCGCATTTCCATTTTCAAGGCTCACAATCATACATCTCAGCGACCTTCCAAACACATTGACATTGATGCTCACTTTGTGAGACACATGGTTGAAGAAGATAATTGAAGGTTGTTACGATTGACACAAAGGTTGATCCGACTAACATATTCACATAAGTTATACTCAGAGAAGTTTGAATGTGCTAGGTGTAATGCCCCACCAGGGAACCCAAGAGAGATTAACCTAAACATGATACTATGTTTGCTAAATAATTTTTTTTATATAGTTTACATAAAGAGACATACATTAATTCAGAAGCAAATATCATTTATACACATGTCTTTCACACACATAGATTACACGACTCAAGGGTTCCATGACGTTGAATTACTTAAAGAAAAACACAACTAACCATTTAACAAAAAATTCCATTTGAATAGATATAACATATATAACTTACAAAACCATAATTACAATCCTCATGGATAACCATGAAACCACAATAAACTCACATCCACTGCACATGTCACAGGGTATGTGGTAATCACTCTAATCTACTTAATATACAATATCCAGATTAGGTATCACTTGTGATACTCTAATACAAGATTTACAATAAAGAAATTATATAATAAATGATGAAGTAACATAAAGAGCTCGTTTGCAAAGAACAATCAAGCACCTGGTACAAGGACGTCAAATCTGAATAGGTAAATAATCACTACCACCTATCCATGTGGAACCACAAAGGTCCACCCCACCATGCGGAGGAGATAACAAAAGACCCCAATCAGATATCCAAAACCAATAAGGAATAACTACTAAGAAAGGGATCCTCATAGCTCTATAATCCAGTGTACTACACATCATGATAGGTAAGACTCACTAATCCAGAGGCAACTGACATACATAGAAAATATAGAATATGTAAAGGAAGGTGTCATCATGTATGTCTAACCCTTAAGTTTTGTCCTAGCAATCCCAATGGATTCTGACACTTAAGTTACCATACACAGGGCCAATGACCTCTCATACTGACAAGGCCACTAACTATGTCAAGTACCCCTCGAGGCAACTAACATATTTGCATCACCTTCTTAGCCTATATTAGCACTCAAGCATGGGTGAGGACACATCTTATTAATTCATTTTAATATCTCTCAATATCTATTTAGTTATCACTTATTAAGAAAACTCCACAATAAGCAATCCAGTAGTCACTTACGGACACATAAATTATTGCAAGCCACCCACTACTACACATCTAGGTAACCTAACCTAAGATCATAGATCATACAAAGATCTAGCATAGGTCACAACCCAAGTATACCCCAAATCTAGTATCCATACAAAACAGGAACGGTTGCATATAGGCACGTAATCAAATAACAATATTGAAAAGGGTTACATGGTCAATTTACGAT
The DNA here is from genome assembly GCA_018584345.1 of Thuja plicata. NCBI lineage: Eukaryota > Viridiplantae > Streptophyta > Pinopsida > Cupressales > Cupressaceae > Thuja > Thuja plicata. The sequence continues at coordinate 1,570,046 of MU225430.1, forward strand.
AATAAAACCCAAAAGCACACACACCAGAGAGTAAACAATCACCAAGTCTCTAGGACTCATACCTAGCCTCTGTAACACCCTAGATCATCGAATGCCCCTATAATCACACATATATGCAAAGAGAACCATAAGGATGCATAGAATAAAAAACATCCTAAAGGACTTAAAAATGTACATAGCAGATAACTCAACTAGAAATGTTATTTATTACACAAAATCTAATAAAAGCCATAATTACCAATTTCAATTAAATAACATTCCTTTTTCCTTTCCAAAATACACACATTATAAATCAATCATACTATAAAATATTCCTATTATGAATTCATTATAGCATGCACCAATTATATCGTGATTAAATGTAACATAGATTGATTAATTGCAACTCAACTACATATAT
>MU225430.1:1570530-1584464 GCA_018584345.1 Thuja plicata
TATATATATATATATATGTCATATTAAAATAACTATAATACAAATCAATCTAAAAATTCATGCCTACTATAATATTAATTTAACAATGAGATGTATATTAATTAAAATTAATAAGCTTCTATTAATTAAAATTACCAAAAGAAAGTATGTTAAATAATTAATAGTTTAAAACCATACTAAATATCATTATTAATAAACATTATTAACAATTAAATATTAATTAATATTGATTAATAAACAAAATAATTGTAACTTTAAACGAAATTAAAAATAACAAATAAAAATTAAATTTAATAAGATTGGTGGGGAGCGGGTCCCCCGCGCCCACCCCCCCCGCCCCTCCTCTTCCTCTCTACACAGGTAACCGGGCATGGCGCCGACTGCCATAGGCAGTCCTGCTGCTTACGCGTCCGGTTGCTGCAGCAAGCCCGTGGGGTGGTGGGGTTGACCCACTACATTTATTATTATTTTTTTAAAAAATTTTAAAACATTTATAACGAATGCCTTTCCAAATTTTTTTTAAAAGAGTTTATTTTTTTTTTAAAGTAATATCCGAAAATGGAAATTTAGAAAGGTATTTTGTTTTTTTCTCCTTTCCTTAATTTGTCCACTGGTGTTTTTCTTTTTTTTTTAAAACCAGTCTGTATTTTTTCCAGGGACTTATTTTTCAACCAATTTAATTTTTTTCAAAGGAATTTTTGAAGGGATAATTTATTTTTTAATCCTCTATAGTGTAAACTATATCACAGACTAATTTATTTATTTTTAGGAGTTCTAGTGGGAATTATCTAACGAAATTTTGACAACATAACAACACTATGCCAAATAATGATAAAATATCAAAATAATAGATCTAGGGTTTTATAAATACCCAAAAAACTATAAATTATATTAAACCATCTAGAAGCAAAAATATCAAACATGCATCCATCCAATCATTGAAAAATTTCAGATTTTACAAAATTGAGAACAATATATGTAGAAACAAAACCTACTTAGAATCCAATATAAGAATTGAGGAAATGTGCCTTTAAAGAGGATATGAAACCCGAAGACCTGTAATTCTGATTCAACCACAGATCTGAGATCAGCGAAGAACCAAGCACATGCAAGCAAGAAATCACCCAAATCTCCCAAAACAACAAGCAACCACAATAATCCTCAATCCTTCAAAAATCTCAAATCACCAAGAGCTCTCCAAAATGCAAAACCTGTTATGAGAGAATGAGAGGAGAATTCTCCTAAAGAGAATCAACTTCCCCTAATTGTGCAAACACTCGTGAAAACTCCCCATTCAATCCCTAAAATGACTCAACTTGAAATTGAAAGTAATTCAAAATTAAATAATTAAAATATCCTTTATTTCCACAACTCAACTTTGACTCCTAATTTCTAGTTGAGAATTTTGAATTTGAAAATAATTTTTCAACACATTCATGCACATATAATTAATAAAATATTAAATTAAATATTTATGTCACAATAAAACATGCAACCAAATATTTAATTATTTAATTAATCATAAAAGCATATTTACTTTAATTTTCAATTAAATACTTAATTAAATCAAAATATTCAAATATTTCAATTTAATTAATTTTTTCAAATAAACATGGGATATAATTAAATATTTAATTCAACTATAATCCATTAAATCATAAAACATAGAAAATCACTCAAAACCCAATAAATGCCCTGAAAGCATATACAAGCAAAACACACACACTCAGGGAAGGGGTATTTAAATTCATGTCAACTAGACAAATCCGGATAGGGTAGTCAAATTGAAACTCATCCAAAATTAGGATGATTAGGCTTAGGTTAGGGTTTTAAATCTGTATGTTACCACCCCTCTTTACCATTGAGATGAATATTTATGGGCGCGCTCACTCCTCCCAATTTAGGGAAGACGGTACCTTGTACTTGCAATCTTGTCATCAAAAGAACATACATGTACATACAATATAATATAGCAAACAATGATAGGGATCGGTCGAACGTGTGGATCTCACTGAGGCAAGTAACTACGTCTCCATCCTCTACCATGACAACACATCAACAAGTACATTCACATATAAGACAACCATACACATGCAAGTATGGGGTAAGTACATCATATTAAAATCATCACATCTATCTATGCATATGATAAACCATAACATAATAATCACCATCAACTAAAAGAATAATAGCTCTCATGAAAGTAGCGTAAAAGAATTTGGCCAATAAACTGAAACTATTGCCCAATAGAGTATGACATCATAAACTGAAATAAAAATATGAGTGGGTATTACACTAGGGCTTCTCTTAGACTTGTGAAGAAGAGATAAACCAAGAGGGAGAGAAGGGGAATGTTCGTTTAGGAGTAGAATCCGTTAGCGATGAAGTGGGAGATTGTAAGGTTGAAGGCAAATGGTCTCACCTTTCCCTTCATTATGGTGAAATTTGGTCTTTCATGTATTTTAAACACAACTCTTATAAGCTGTTGCTATTGTGGAAAAGCAAGTCGATAAGAAACTATTCGTATCCTCTCTAGGATCTGAAATGGTCCCACAGAGCGAGGTGCCAACTTTGAACCCTTTCCATAATGGATTAGACTCTTCCGTGGGTGCACTCTCAGGAACACTCTATCTCCAACTAAAACCTACCTGTCCACCCTGTGAGCATCTACATACTTCTTCTATCTATCTTGTGCAGTCACTAAATGCTCACGAATCCGCACTACCTGCTAATCCATGTCTCAAAGCATCTCAAGACCAAGAACAATACGGTCCTCCAATCAGTCCCACCTCAAAGGCGTATGACAAGGATGGCCATACAATGCCTGAAAAGGTGCCATGCCAATAGAACTGTGATATCCATTATTGTATGCAAACTCCACTAGGTACAAGTAGTCCTCCCAGTGAGTCTGTCTATCCATGACATACATCCTCAACATGTCCTCAAGAACGTAATTCACTCTCTCTATCTATCCATCAGTCTCAGTCCATGATACGCTGAACTGAAATTCAACTGAGCACCAAGATATTTTTGTTATGATGTCCAAAAAGCTGAGGTAAATACAAGATCTTGATCCGATATAATCTGGAGAGGAATGCCATGAAGTCTCACGATGTCCTACATGAAGACTCATGCTACAGAAGCTACTATATACGATGATCTCATAAGTGAGAAATGAGCCACCTTGTATAACCGATCAACAATAACCATGATAGCATAGTGCTTATGAGGAGTCATAGGCAATCCAACTATGAAATCCATAGAAATAATGTCCCACTTCCAAGATGGAATGAGATTCGGCTGAAGAAGCCTTGCTGGATGCTGATGATCTGCCTTGACCCTCTGACACTCTAGACATTTAGCCACAAAGTCTGCTATATCCCTCTTCATACCAGCCCAATGGTAGAGCTAATGAAGATCTGTGAGCATCTTTTTGACACCTGGATGTGCCGAATACCATGCACAATGAGCCTTAGATAACACTAATGTACGCAAATCATCCAATGGTGGTACATAGATCTGGCTCATATGACACAATAAACTATCTGACTCCAAAACATAACCAGATAATTTTCCCTCTAATGGTCTCCTTGAATCTATCTCTTCCTTCACCTCCTGATATAAGGTATCTCTAGGAAGTGACTGGAGTATCCTACTGAAGTCCACACTAAGAGTCAATGCTAGAATGGCTTGTCGCTTGTGACTCAATGCATCTACAACTACATTTTCCTTTCCCTGAATGTACTTTATCTCAAAGTCATATTCGCAAAGGAACTCCATCCACCTTCTCTATCTAGCATTCAAATTAGGATGGGTAAAGATGTACCAAAGGCTATGGTGATTTATATGAATCTCAAATCGATGTCCCAAAAGAAAGTGTCTCCACCATACTAATGCATGGACAACCGCAACTAACTCCAAATCGTGAGTAGGGTAATTAAGCTCATGATCCTTGAGTTTGCAAGAATCATAGGAAATCACTCGCCCATCCTGCATGAGAATCGCTCCAATCCCCTCTAATGATGCATCATCACACACAACAAAATCTCCCACTAGATGTGGCACAACTAGGATAGGTGCGCTAGTCAAACACACATTGAGGCTCTGAAAAGCCTCCTCACACTTCTCAGTCCATGCAAAATTCTTCCCTTTCCACTGAAGAGAAGTAATAGGATGTGCCACCCTAGAGAAGTTCTTCATGAACCTGTAGTATTAACCTGCAAGACCCATGAAGCTATGTACCTCAGACACATTAGTGGGTTCTGGCCACTCCACAATAGCCTGAATCTTCAAAGGATCTATAGAGATACCTTCTCCAAAGATAACATGACCAAGATACTGTACCTCTGACTGGAAGAAATCACACTTAGCTGGGTTGGCATAAATTTGGTTCTTCCTAAGGCACTACAAAACCTGCCAAAGATGCTCTTCATGCTCCTCCATGGATCTAGAATAAATCAATATAAAATCCAAGAAGACGAGCACAAAGCAATCAAGGTACTGTCAAAATACTCGATTCATCAAACACATGAATACCGATGGAGCATTCGTCAACCCAAAAGGAACCACTGTGAACTCATAGTGTCCATAGCGTGTACGGAATGTTGTTTTGCAGATATCTGCATCCTCAATCCATAATTGGTGGTATCCTAATTTAAGATCAATTTTAGAGGACACCTTGACTCCCTTGATCTGATCAAATAGGTCATCTATGTGTGGCAATGCGTACTTATTTTTTATCGTCACCTTAATAAACTGTCTATAGTCGATACACAAGCATAATGATCTATCCTTCTTCTTAACAAAGAGGAAAGGTGCTCCCCAAGGGGATACACTAGGGTGGATGCTCCCCTTTACCAAAAACTCCTCTAACCGCAGTTTCAGCTCACTCAACTCGTGAGTAGCCATCTGATATGGAGCTCTAGGTATAGGCTCTTCTCTAGGCACAAGCTCTATACAGAAGTCTATGTCACATTTTAGTGGTATACCTAGAATCTCACTAGGGAATAAATAATGAACTCCTATAATATAGGATGATCTAGTGTCTTGACTTCACTCTCCATACCATCTATCTCATACATAGATACTGCAAACATCTGACAACTCTTTCGCATACATCACTTCATTTGCATAGTGGATATCATGCGAAGGGATATGGGTCAAGGAATTCCCATAATGCGACACTCCTTACCATCACCATCCTTGCAAAGGATGGTCTTCTATCTATAATTGATATTATCTCCATGAGCTCCCAACCAGTCCATTCCTAAGACAACCCCATACGATCCCAAAGGAATCACACAAAGGTCAACCAAGGTAATGAAATTCCCTACGTTCAGTTCACAATTACAAACCAAGGAAACTGTAGCTACCCTAGCCCCTGAGGCTAGTTCCACTTTCCAACCTAATGCTTTCTTTGTAGCCACTAGCCAACAACGCTCAACAAGGAAAGGTGATACAAAAGAGTCAGTCACTCCTGAATCAAACAATATAGAAATAGAGGTACCCTAAATAGTACTTGAAGTCTCAATGACTGTCCCCTGATGCTCTGTGTGTCTATGATCCATGACTGCAAACACTCTGTGTGAACCCCCTCCTACAGTAGGCTCTGAGGCTGCTAGCCTCTATGTAGAGTATTGTGGTGCTCTTTGTGGACAATTCATTGCAATGTGGCCAAACTGACCACAAGTGAAACATCCTGTGCCTATGAAATTGCCTCTCCCATTGGAGGGTATGCTAGACTACTGAACACTCCCTTTGCTCGCACTAGGTTGTGCACTCTGATCTGGACGATTGGCCTGATTACGCCTATGGAACTGTCCACTTGTGACGCTCTTACCACTCTGGGTAGGAGATGCATCCTTCTACTACTGTTGCTGGTTCTGGCTCTAGTTTTGATTACCTTTGTAATAATTGGATGACTTCTTGAAGTTCCCAGCGCCCTATGACTGGTTACCTCTATAGCCTTATTGAAAAGCTCCACTAGTCTGGCCACCCTGTCGACCTCCATGGCCTGCTACCAAGTTAGCCTCCACTAGAGTAGTTTTAATAACCGAAGCTCATAGGTCTATAGGCTTAAAGAGCTTTACGTCCCCTATGACACGGGCACTAAGCCCTCGCACAAAGTTTTGTACCATCAGTATTGAGTCCTGGCTATATCCAGCGTAATGCTTGAGCTCGTAAAAAATATGCTCATACTTCTCTACAGGCAATGTCAGCTGTCTAAGATTTTGAAACTCGTCGGCCCTTTTCTGCCTCTACTGATCAGATAGGAACCTCTCTCTAAAGTTCTCAAGAAAGAGTTCCCAGGTAATAGTGTCCATATGGAGACCTAACTTCTCTTCCTCAATCTTCCACCAAATAGCCACAAAATGTGTGAACTGCATCATGACATATCTCACTTTAGTATTACTACTAAAGGGATGCATCACGAAGACTCTATCCAAAGCTATCAGCCAATTCTCTGCCTCCAAACCAGATTCTTATCCATTGAAAGGGATAGCCTTCCCTCTTGTTAGTTCCCTCATGTGGTTGGCCGCTACCACTATAGGGTCCACTATAACTATCCTCCCACGAGGACTCCTGGATCTCTCCCTCTATCTCTCCTCATGATGGGAGTGATGAGATATATCCTGCTCCACTCTGGCTCTCTCAGGAAGGTGATCTAGGATAGCCTGAAGTATCTTTCTAGTATCAAATCCTCCAGACTCATCATGTCCCTCTCTCCTCTGATCACCTCTATCCTGCTGCTGACTAACCTCCTGTCTGACACTCGCGGAGGGGATAGGATGCCTACCTCCCCCACGGGCACCAAAACCACCTCTACCACGGGCACCTGACCCACCTCTGCCATGGCCTCTAGCGATTCTTGTTTCAGGCATGATACCTAAAACAAATAGAGATTGATACAACATTCACCACATAGCTTGAATCATAAACAAAGAATAAATATAGCCATAAAGTAATAATTTGAAAAAAAAATGTGTTGTATGTCTATGTTTTAGTTTTAAGTTCAATCTAGACACAACCTAATGGTCATACAATTCGCAGAGTTCCTAAGATAGAAATTAGCACTCTGATACCAAATGTAACGCCCCGGGAGGGAACCCAAGAGACATTAACCTAAACATGATACTATGTTTGCTGAATAATTTTTTTTTACAGTTTTCATAAAGAGACATATATTAATGCAAAATAAAATACCATTTATACACATGTCTTACACACACATAGATTACACGACTCAAGTGTTCCATGATGTTGAATTACTTAAAGAAAAATGCAACTAACCATATAACAAAAGATTCTATTTGAATAGATATAATAGATAAAACTTACAAAACTGTAATTACAATCCTCATGGATAACCATGAAACCACCATAAACTCACATCCACTGCACATGTCGCAGGGTATGTGGTAATCATTCTAATCTACTTAATATACAATATCCAGGTTAGGTATCACATGTGATACTCTAATACAAGATTTACAATAATAAAATTACATAACAAATGATGAAGTAACCTAAATAGCTCATCTGAAAAGAACCATCAAGCACCTGGTACAAGGACGTTGAATCTCAATGGGTAAATAATCACTACCACCTGTCTGTTTGGAACTATAAAGGTCCACCCCACCGTGCTGAGGAGATAACAACAAACCCCAATCGGATATCCAAAACCACTAAGGAATAACCACTAAGCAAGGGATTCTGATAGCTCTCTAATCCAGTGTACTACACATCATGATAGGTAAGACTCACTAATCCAGAGGCAACTGACATACATAGGAAATCTAGACTGTGTAAAGGAAGGTGTCATCATGTATGCCTAACCCTTAATTTTTGTCCTAGCAATCCTAATGGATTCTGGCAGTTAAGTGACCATACACGGAGCCAATGACCTCTCATCCTAACAAGGCCACTAACTATGTCAAGTACCCCTCAAGGAAACTAACATCTTCTCATCACCATCTTAGCCTATACTAGCACTCAAGCATGGGTGAGGACACATCTTATTAATTCATTTTAATATCTCTCAATATGTATTTAGTTATCACTTATTAAGAAAACTACACAATAAAAAATCCAGTAGTCACTTACGGACATGGAACTTATTGCAAGCCACCCCCTACTACACATCTAGGTAACCTACCCTAGGCTCACAGATCCTACAAAGATCTAGCATAGGTCACAACCCAAGTATACCCCAAATCCAGTATCCATACAAAATAGGAATGGTTGCATATAGGTACATAATCAGATAACAATATCAAAAAGGGTTACATGGTCAATTTAGGGTAATAAAGCCCAAAGGCACACACAGCAGAGAGTAAATAATCAACAAGTCTCTAGGACTCATACCCGGCCTCTGTAATACCCTAGGTCATCTAATGCTCCCATAATCACACATATACGGAAAGAGAACCATAAGGATGCATAGAATAAAAAAACATCCTAAAGGACTGAAAAATGTACATAGCAGATAACATCACAGTTAACTCAACTAGAAATGTTATTTATTACACAAAATCTAAAAAAAACCATAATTACAAAATTCAATTAAATAACGTTCCTTTTTCCTTTCCAAAATACACACATTATAAATCAATCATACTATAAAATATTCCTATAATGAATTCATTATAGCATGCATCAATTATATTGTGATTAAATGTAACATAGATTGATTAATTGCAACTCAACTACATTATATATATCATATTAAAATAACTATAATACAAATCAATCTAAAAATTCATGTCTACTATAATATTAATTTTAACAATGAGATCTATATTAATTAAAATTAATAAGCTTCTATTAATTAAAATTAACAAAAGAAAGTATGTTAAATAATTAATAGTTTGAAAACATATTAAATATCATTATTAATAAACATTATTAACAATTAAATATTAATTAAAACTTATTAATAAACAAAATAATTCTAACTTTAATCAAAATTAAAAATAACAAATAAAAATTAAATTTATTAACATTGGGGGGGTGAGCGGGTCCCCCACGCCCCCCCTCCCCACCCTTCCTCTCTGTGCAGGTAACCGGGCACGGCGCCGACTGTCGTAGGCAATCCGGTTGTTGTAGGCAGTCCGACTGCTTACGCAGCCGGCTACTGCGGCAAGCCTGTGGGGTGGTGGGGTTGGGACCCACCACCCACTAACTTTTATTATTTAAAAAAAAAAATTTCATAAAACATTTAATAAAAAATGCCTTTTCAATTTTTTTCTAAAAGAGTTTATTATTTTCTTAAAAGTAATTTCTGAAAACAGAAATTTAGAAATGTATTTTATTTTTTTGTCCTTTCCTTAATTTGTCCACTAGTTTTTTTTTTTTTTTTTTAAACCAATCTATATTTTTTCCAGGGGCTATTTGTTTTCAACCAATTTAATTTTTTTCAGAGAAATTTTCGAAGGGATAATTTACTTTTTAATCCTCTATAGTGTAAACTATATCACAGACTAATTTATTGATTTTTAGGAGTTCTAGTGGGAATTATCTGATGAAATTTTGACAACATAACGACACTATGCCAAATAATGATGAAATATCAAAATAAAATATTTAGGGTTTATAAATACCCGAAAACCTAGAAATGCTATTAAACCATCTAGAAGAAAAAATATCAAACATGTATCCATCCAATCATTGAAAAATTTTAGATTTTACAAAAATGAAAACAATATATAGAGAAACAAAACCTACCTAGAATCCAATGCAAGAACTGAAGAAATGTGCCTTTGAAGAAGATAGGAAACCCGAAGACCTCTAATCCTGATTCAACCACAGATCTGCGATGCACGAAAAACCAAGAACATGCAAGCAAGAAATCCCCTGAATCTCCCAAAACAACAAACAACCACAACAATCCTCAATCCTTCAAAAATCTCAAATCACCAAGAGTTTTCCAAAATGCAAAACCTGTTATGAGAGAATGAGAGGAGAATTCTCCTAAAGATAATCAACTTCCCCTAATTGTGCAAACCCTCCTGACAACTCCCCATTCAATCCCTAAAATGACTCAACTTGAAATTGAAAGTAATTTAAAATTAAATAATTAAAATATCCTTTATTGCCACAACTCAACTTTGACTCCTAATATCTAGTTGATAATTTTGAATTTGAAAATACTTTTTTCAACACATTCATGCACATGTAATTAATAAAATATTAAATTAAATAAATTAAATATTTATGTCACAATAAAACATGCAAACAAACATTTAATTTTTTAATTAATCATAAAAGTATATTTACTTTAATTTTCAATTAAATACTTAATTAAATCAAAATATTCAAATATTTCAATTTAATTAATTATTTCAAATAAACATAAGATATAATTAAATATTTAATTCAACTATAATCCATTAAATTATAAAACATAGAAAATTACTCAAAACCCAATAAATCACCTGAAAGCATATACAAGCAAAACACACACACTCAGGGAAGGGGTATTTGAATTCCTATCAACTAGACGAATCCGGATAGGGTAGTCAAACTGAAACTCATTCAACATTACGATGAGTAGGCTTATGTTAGGGTTTCAGATCTGTATGCTACCTCCCCTTTTTACCATTGAGATGAATATTTATGGGCACACTCACCCCTGTCAATTCAGGGAAGACGATGCCTTGTACCTGCAATCTTGTCATCAAAAGAACATATATGTACATACAATATAATATCCCAAACAATGATATGGATCGATCGAACGTGTGGATCTCACCGAGACAAGTAACTACGTCTCCGTCCTCTACCATGACAACACATCAACAAGTACATTCACATACAAGACAACCATACACATGCAAGTATGATGTAAGTACATCATAATAAATTCATCACATCTATCTATGCATATGATAAACCATAACATAATAATCACCACCAACTGAAAGAATAATAGCTCTCATGAAAGTAGTCTAAAAGTATTCAGCCAATCAACTGAAACCACTGCCTAATAGAATACGGCATCATAAACTGAAAGCAAAATATGAGTGGGTATTACACTAGGGTTTCTCTTGGACTTGTGAAGAAGAGATAAATCAGCAGGGAGAGCAGAGGATTGTTTGTTTAAGAGTAGCATCCGTTGGCCATCAGGTGGGAGATTGTAAGGTTGAAGGCTAACGGTCTCACCTTTCCCTTCATTATGGTGATTGTTGGTCTTTCATGTGTTGTAAACACAGCTTTTATAAGTTGTTGCTATTGTTGTATTACTTTCACTTTTGAGCTTAATATTATTCTCTGGCTCAGTGTGGACATAGGCTTTTTCCGAACAACAATATATGTGATGTAATGTCGTGTTCTATGTTTTTATGCTTTAATTGCTTCTTTAATTTCTGTATACTTCTTTCTTTTCAAATCTACAGTCTAATAATGTCGTAACAGGGCAATTAAAAGTCTGGAGCTATCAAATCTACAGTCTCGGAATGTCGTAATAGGGTAATTAAAAGTCTGGAGCTAAAGGGAAATTAAAAGGGCATTTAAAAGTCTGGAGTTATCAATGTTATAAGTATACAAACAAGGAAAGATGATAAGTATTGTTAATCTCAAATGTCAGTAATGAGACTATAACAAAAGCGTATATTAGAGCCGCTAATTTCAGATTGCAGGGAAATTAAGTTCCAAGTCATCAAACGTAAATTAATTCCTAAAGCCAGAAATGTTAATTTCATTATTCAATTGGAAAACAACCCTCCACACCAATAACAGAAACAAAAAAAAATACTGCGGACGTGAACACCCCAGACCACAGAAGCAATTTAAAACCTTAATTTGGTAAGTATATGGTTGAATGGTATCATTTACCATTAGCTATCATACAAGCCAAAAGGAAATTATAAACCCAAAACAGAGACTTATGGCTGCAAACTTAAATTGAAATCTATAAGGCCCCGTTTGTTTGGGGAATTGGAATTTGACTCAAAACCTTATTATCACAAAATCAGGTTTTGAAATCCCGGTTTTGCATCTTGGGGAATTGGAATTTGACTCAAAACCTTATTATCGCAAAACCAGGATATGATTTCTAATTCCTCCTATTCAGTGGGAAGATGATGCCACTCATTTTGGTGTCTAAACCCGGTTTTGCTTGACGAATCCGAAATTGCAATTTAGAGAAACAAATGTCGGATTCGCAAAAACGGGAAGTGTCACTCCCAAAAATGGGAAGTGTCACTCCCAATTCCACAAAACAAACGGGGCCTAAGAGACTATCAAAGAATGCACAGAGTTGTCAATATCACAAGGAGCTGCGTAGGCTGAGAATAGAATAAGGGATAATACACCTAATAAGCAATGAATTTTGAATGTCAAACTTTGGAAACGTCCTAGCACAAGTATTACACAAATAAAATCTAAAATTTGTATAAGGTTTCCTTTCATTTTGTCAACTTTCTCTATTGGCGAAAGGAGGGATCGAAAGAGCTAATTGGCCCAAGAAAATTAACAATTAATTTAGTTTATCGAAGACACTAGACAATTAATTTAAATTTTTCAAGGACTAGCACACTTGTTTTGAACATACCACCTCATGTGGTTCATCCTTATCTTCAGTAATGTGTAATATTTTATGTTGTTCATCACTATCTAGTTTCCACTTACAACTTTCAAATGAACATGCAACTGGTAGCAATTACTAGGTGGCTATATTAATATATCTTGTCGTCAATTTGATAATTATAAAATGAATCACATGTTGAATTATTTTGAATTATTTAAAATATATCCTCTGCACTACAACTAAATCTACATGGGAAATGACATTCAAAGGTAAGACATACTTACATACAACATTTTCAATGTACAAGATGTAACATTTATAAGGATTTAGTAGAAGGTCTATGTAACAAATTTTCTTGAGGTAACATATGTAATAAATTTTGAAAAATATATAAAAAAATTCAATCAGTTTGAATGTATGATATATTTAAAGCAAATTCAAGATATATATTCAAATTTGATAAATCAATATGATAGATCATCAATATATATTTGAGCCTACAATAAAGTTCATTTCATCACTCATTTTTTCTTTTGGTAACTTTGTCATCCCTTCACTGCAATACAATAAATACTAACAAACACCTTCTATGTTTCCAACTTCTATTACAACTACAAACCATCGCCTATAATAAATTTACCTAGGAAATTCAAGTTACAAAATTAGAACCACTTTCATCCTAGATTTATATTAAATCCTTTACATAGGATAAACATGATTTAAAGCAACTACACACATAAATGCTTGAACTATATAAACATTTGATATAGATATACATATATATTTTAATAAATCTCGACATATGGTCTTAATCACTAGAAAGAAAAAAAAGAATGTTTTCAAATATTTCATCCTCATCTTTTTCATATGTCTATGCAAAGATGCATGCAAAATATTAAATAAAATCAAGTATTCAATCTATTTTTCAAATATTACTGTTATACACTGAATTTGCGCCTCTGATCTCAAGCTCTCTTGGTCTTGATAATCCAGTATAACAAGGGAATCATCTCCAGGTTGTGGGACCTATGCTAACTGAGATGAGACCTCCAGGTTCTAGGCTGGTTCCTCTTGGATAATCACCTTAATTTTCTTTTTAAACAGGAAAATAAATCTTTTGAGGGAAAGGGATAGAAGGATTGTTTGAAAAGGAAATGACTGAAAGCAAACTACTTACTAGGTGATGCACCGAAATTGGCATGAAAACATAACACACACAGGATAAACCCCTGGGTCAACTAACTCTGAATTGTAGGTAAAACACAAGTCCCCTATATAGGAATGCATAAATATTTCATAACCAGGTCATGAGTAAACCAGTTAAAAGGAAAGACTTCTTCACAGTTAACAGCTTTAAACAGTAAAACACTAGTTACAACCTGCAAGCAGACATACTCTTCTACAAGTA
>MU225430.1:1593859-1621903 GCA_018584345.1 Thuja plicata
TGACTGAGTCAAAATAGATATTCATGGATATTTTCATGCTCCTCCTCGATCTGGCAATTGGAATCAGATTTGGTAGACGGTGGCTAGTAACATTTATGTTTACTCTGAATAGTCATGTACACCTGTTTACCTATATTTCTCTACAATAACTATCTCTCTTTTCTGTGAACAGTGCATAGCCAAGTGTTCATCTTATCATCGCCCAGGACCTCTTCTCCTTCCTCGTGGCACTTCTGGAAACTCAGCCATAACTCTGTTCTGCTCTGCAACACGTTGAAACTTCTCTTTTTTACCAATGTTGAAACAAATTTATCCAAATCTTGGCTGACTGCTCTATGCATGATTTTCTATAATTGGAAACCCTCTGATCAGCTCTGGAACACGAGCACAGAGGAACCATGGCTGCCGAGCGTTCACAGTGCCAAATCTGCCGCCAAAACATTCAAATTCAAAGTCCTGCGACCACGCGACTGACCGTTGGTCTCTTTGTCGCGAGCATCAGACCTTAACCATAGTTAAATCTCACGACTTGGTGACAAAGCACTTTTAACCTCTGCTTAACCCGAGCCCAGATCCAGCAACAAGGCGACTGTGAAATTTTGAAGTCGCAAAGCACTTTATTTAACTCATCATTCTTCTAGCGACTCTGCTACTAACTGTCACCCTAAACCATCACGGCTTGTCGCCCAGTAAAAACCTTGCATCTGTAAAAAGAATATATAGATATCTGAAAGGAATACGAGATTATGGATTATGGTATAAAAATATGATAATTTGATTTACATGCTTATACTGATGTTGATTGGGTAGGAAATATTGATGACATAAAGAGTACAAGTGGTGAAGTCAATGCAAGAATTTCAAGTTTTGCTGGAGAATATATAAAGAAAAATCAGAGAGCTAATGAGGAGATTTAATGAACTGGATGATACACTACTGCATGGAATTGTAGATGAAAATGGAGTTTTCAAACCACTAAATTTATGGAATGAACATTAATAACTTGTTATTAATTCTTAGGTTGAAGTAATCGGTGAAGATCTTGACACAGACATGTTGGAGAATAGCATGGATAAAATAATAATAACAAGCATTTTTTGAATCCTTTGAGAGGGAATAAAATCAGGAAGCAACTAAGTATACCTCCTATAGGAAAAAAATTTATGAATTCATGAACTTAAATTGGTTGTCAGATGAAAAATATAATAATTGGGTTGGACTGTACTTAAATGAAGAATAAAAAGGGTAAGAAGTTATCCAACATAATATTTCATGTGACATTTTGGAAACCAATTTCTACATATTGCAGTGGTTATCTTTTATAATATGAGATTGCATTATCTTGAGCCTATATCAATATCTTCTTTGATAAATACTAGGTGGGAAAGGAGTCAAGAGTGGTCGAGTGCACTAGTGACATGTGTATGCTCTGGCCTAAAACTTTTTTTATCTCTTATTTTCTATAAAAGCTAATTGAAGGTAATGAGAAAGGGGTTCCAAATTCTCTATTAAAATTTCTCAGATTCAGAGTATAGGTTCTAGTATCATGTATATATGAAAATGAGCTAATTTTAAAGTCGTTTGGAGAGAAAATAGATGAATAGTTCAGTGTAAATATTTGTGTGGGTCTTTAATGAGTGAGTATAATGTAAATTGTCTTATGAAAAGAATATCTATTGAAATTGATGGACATATAATTTAGATCCATTTCTTTCCAATGTATAATTCTAGCACATTTTGAATGAATAGAATCAAGGATTTTCATGTTTGGGGCACTGTTATGGTGTATGTAATTCATTGTTCATAATTTTATCTAGGGGGTCAATTAAACATTTGAGTAGAATTATGGACTGGTAGGACTTGTGAAAAAGTTTTGATAAACAATTTCGGTTGGGATTGCAGGTCGAATGTATCATACGGCAGTATTATCTTATATTTATATGATATATTTCAAATTCTATCATATTTCATTTTATATCTTATGAGTTCGTCTTCCTAATGGAATAACACACTGATCATAGCTTGCATTTGTCCTATTATTAGTATTCTTTCCAAATTACTAGCAATTTGCTATAAATTCGTTAAATCACACCATATCTTTCTTTTCATGTATAGTGTTGTTATGTGTTTTTATCATCTCATTCTATAATTGGTTGAGGATTGTAGTAAAATTAGCCATTTACAAGTAATCTCCCTCTCTGTTGAGCCTTTATATGAGATTATTTGCTTTATTTTAATGTCATTTACAAGTATCATACAAAAATATAAATGCATTAAGGGACCTTCCTCTTCAATTTTGTAGAGCCCAAAATGCATAAGGATTTGTAAATTCCTTGTTAACTGGTCAAAGTCCCAAAGATTATTGAGAAATTGGAGTTGGCTTCTACATAGAAAATTGAAGGATCAACACGGTTTCTACACCAGTGGTGTAAACCCTTCCAGGGAACCAACCACAAGCACCATGATGTCTAATCCTCCTCCAATTAATTCAAAGAATGTAATCTAATGAAATGGAAAAACTCATACTATTTGGCGATTTATAGAATAGAGAGAACTATATAAGAAAAACTCATATAGGATTGTATACCTTAAACTATAGTTTAATATATTCACTATAGTCCTTAAAAAATCTTATGGAATTTTCCACCTATGATAAATGATGAGGAAAAAAAAATGACAGATATGCCTTGAATCCATTGCTTATAGTTACAACAAAAAATGATTATGTATTATAAGTGGATTAAAATAAAAATTAAATTTGTAATGCAAAAGAGAATAAATTTATTAATAGGAAAAATTGTAGATCCATTCATGCCTATAAGTATGGTCTATTCCTAGTTTCAAGACAATGACTAACCAAATGAATAGTATGAAGATGAGAAGAAAGAACTTCTAAATCTTAGCATTGTAGAAATTTACTTGTGAATCATTTATCTTGACTTTTAGCCTCTTTTGTTTTGGAAACTAAAATTCCAATAGGAAACCCAACCTGATTGTACTCAAGGATCAATCATCTCATCCTACTTGACCTGATCTTACTAAATGGCCATTATAATTTAGGTAACTAGAATTTGGTAGTGTCAAGCCCTCTCAAGAAAGGCATATTTATTTGTTATAACGTGAGACTTATTGAAAAATACTCAATCAATGGTTCATATTTAATATATAAATATTTTTATTTATAGATCATAAATATGAAAAAATCTAGATAGACTGAATCTGTGTGTGTGTGTGTGTTAGTCTGTCTGTATGGGAATGCATGCATGTGTATTCTCGAAGTTATATAAGCAATTCTATATTTAGTTGATCCAAGACGCAAGAAAATTTATGTAAGGTTTTCAAGAACTAACACACTTATTATTCATGCCACCTAAAGTGACTCATCCAGACCATTAATAAAGTGTAATATTATATTATGGTCATCGCTTTCTAGTGTTCACTATCAACTTCCAAATGAACATGGAATTGGATGAAGATATAGAGTGATATAAATTACTAGGTGGCTTTACTGATATATCTTGTTTTCAAGTTGATAATTAATAAAATGCATCCCATGTCGAAAGATTTTGTGTTATTTAAAATATGTCCCTTGCACTAAAATTGGACCTACATGGGAAATAACATTCCAAAGTAAACCATGCATACATACAACATGTTCAATGTACAAGAAAGTAAATTCCACCAAGATAAGTGAGAGGGAGGGGTGAATCATTTATCTAAAGAATATAAATTTATCAATCTTATTAACTCTGAAACATGAAAATTACTATAACAAAAACCACAAAAATTTAACCATAAACAATAACACCATATTTGTTAATTAGGGAACATCTTGATCAAAGAGTAAAACCCAGTGGGAATGATGCCCATGAAAAGGTGTACTAAAATAAAAATTCCTTGTGAGAGGATGGAATCCATTAGGAGTCTATGAAATACATTCAGTACATATCAGTCCCGGTTAGGAGATTTTGAATCCCTGTTAAAAGATTCTAACCCTATTAGGAGTTGTGGAAGGTAGAAGGACCCACTATCCAAACATCTTCAAGGGAAATACCACTTAACCCACTATGTAAATGATCTCTATATTATTCAGAATAGAATAATACCAAATAAAATGAATTATGAAACTCTATATCCTCTCTTCTCTGACCATGCCTATGCAGCACCAAATACTACCAGGTCTTAAATACCAAATCTATGAACTTTGCTTTAGATACAATCCTTTCAATACTGCTACAAAATCATAGATATATGCTCCCTCTCTCTATCATCATCCTTCATTCATTCATTCATATAAAATCAAATAAATAATCTTTCCTTTATACCAAGCTCAATACTTCACAATTGAGTGAACCAATTAAGCCTAAAAAATTAGGAAATATAAAACAATACACGTTACATAATTACACAACACTGTCAGCTCACAAAATAAATAATTTTTCACACATGTGATCCCAGACTAAGCGGTCTTACTCAGATCAACTTCATACTATGTTCAAACTCTGAATAACTTGGGCAAACAAAATTCCATATGATTCAAAATAAATAATCCAAACATCGCAAACTGTCTCTCAAAAACTCTGTCAAAATATGATCTTCAATAAATATTGAATAAATGTCACCAACAATTAAATATCCATACATGCTCTTAACCAGTTTATAAAGATACTAACATAAATACATTCTCCACTATACAAAACCTCATCTGTAATGCTTTGTTTGTGCTAACTCAATCTCTATCCGGTACTCTGTAAATCTTCATTAAAACACTATGACTATGTCCAAACAGTATGTTGACATCAATGACAAAAATAGTCAGTAATGTAACATATGAAAAATTCATGTATTGCTAACAGTTAATTGCAAAATTAACTACTTTTGAGGTTGCAGAGTTGCAAGATTCATTATCTAAAGTTGAGACAACATTCAAGGAGACTGTGCATAAAAATAAAAAGACTTTATTAGGAACTGTGAGTACTAGCATAAGTGACTTGAGATAAGAGCTTGGTGAATATTCTAATGATTGGGAACAGATACAAAAAGAAGAAAGAAAGAAAGATGAAATTGTGGCCTTAATTGCTAGAAGAGAAAAGAGAGGTAAGGGTAAATTTGAAGGAAAGTTACCTCCAAAATCATTCTCATGAAATAAGATAGGTCATTTTGCATCAAGATGTCCTACAAGGGTTCCAAAGCATAAATCTAAGTTTTATAAACCTAAGTATTCCAAGAATAAGGAATGATACTATGCTAGTGAAGGTGTTACTGATGATGATACTATTGGTTATGATGAGATTGGATTTACTGCTATCAAGGATGATGAACCTATTGATGATGAAAGATCCTTAGTGTCACATGTATTAAAAAGAAATAAGAATGGCTCATAGATAGTGGTTGTTCATAGCATATGACTGGAGATAGAAATAAATTCGTTAAGGTAACCAAGTATGATAGTGGTGTTGTGATATTTGGTGACAGTACTCCTAAGCTTATCGTTGCAGTTGGATGTATTTCTCTGGATGGAAATACCCACTGAAAATGTGTTTCTTGTTCATGGAATTAAGCATAATTTGTTGATTTTTTTATAACTCTTGGACAAAGGTTATCAATTAAAATTTAATGATGGGAAATATTCTATCATAAGTAAGTTAGTATAATTGATCGCATCTAGTACTAAATCCAAGGGTAATGTATGTGAATTAAATACATCTGAAGCTTCTTGTTTTATTGCGAAGGTTGATTACAATTGATTATGGCATAGAAGATTTTGTCCTGTGAATTTTGATAATATTGTGAAGGAAAATATGACTAATGCATTTAGAGACCTACCAAATATTGTGAAACCATCTAACACCATGTGTACAAAATGTGTAATGGGGAAATAAACTTGAAGCAATTTTAAAATAAAATCTTAATCAGTGAAAGGGAAGTTGGATCTAGTGCATACAGTTCTGTGTGGTCCTACAAGAAAAAGATCTTACTATGGTGAAAGGTATTTTATAATTTTTGTTGATGAGTTTTCTAGGATGATGTCAGTTACATATCTAAGAGAGAAATCTGAGGCTTTTGACAAATTAAGGATATTCAAAGAAAAAGTTTAGAATGAATCAAGCTTAAAGATAAAATTTTTGAGATCAAATAGAGGTAGAGAGTTTACTTCATATTTTTTCAATACCTCCTAAAAAGAGCATGGAATATACATACATACATTTTCTCCTAGGACACCACAAAAAAATCAGATAGAAGAACAAAGTGAAGGCATTATATTTTTCCATTAATATAGTTAAGGAAAAACATGATCTAAACCATCAGTTTGCTCCACACCGATAGACAGGGCAGAACACCACCCGATGATAAGGTTACCCATAAACATTGTTAAGTGTTATCAGATGATAAAAAGGTTAAGGGAAACCTGACGAGTAACAATAGTGCAAACCGATGAAACAGACAAGAGAGGAATCTGATAAACAAAGGGAACCCGAAAAATAGTTCTAACAAAGGAATGCCGACAGACTTCAAGTTCAACTAGACGACCAAGAACTGAAAATCAGTTACATCCTACAAAAAGTGGATCTGACTTTCCACGTCAGATAAATCACTAAAGTTGTATTTATAGCTTCTTGATTTACTTTTAAATCCATTATGTGTGGAGGAAGAAATGTATTTATTATTGTTTTAATTAGTTTTACTGATTTAAAACATGCAAACTAAAGATCAAGGTCAAATTGTAAACCTTAGATCAAAGAGTAACATTGTAATGCGTGATTCTAGGATAGGTCAAATACTTGTATAAATAGGTGCTTAATCTATTAATAATAGTTGTTGTTTAATGAAGATAGTAGCCACGGAGAGCAACTAGAGATCAGACAAGAGAATTCATGCACAAGGACATAAATAGAATCAAATCAGTTTCAAGAATAGAAAAGAGGCTACCGACGAACAAAGAAAAGGTATTCATCAATTACTTAAGGTGATATTATTATTTTAAGAGTTTTAATGGATCTGTAATCATAAATTGTATATTGTATGCAATCAGGTCAACATTTGTACTCATTCTAGCAATTTTAGTACACTAATGAAATCCTTTCAAGAAAGGTGGGTTTAACCATCCTATTGTAAAATCTCATAACTGAGTGCACACTTAAATCAGTGTTGCTAAATCTCTTAACATAGTAAATCTTAACAGGTCTCCACCTTAATACTCCGAATAGGATAGATTATCAGAAGTGATCAAATTGTAAGCCTTAACCGGCTCCCTTCCATTCTACAGATAGTGAAGTTTTGTGGGTGCCATCCCCACCACAATTTTTACTTCCTAATAGGATTTTTTTACAATACCATATCTTGTGTTATGTTTTTATCATTTTCATGAATGTTTCTATGAATGTTGCAAACCATTAAAGATTATGAATGAACAAATACATACATAAGAAAGAGCAACAGTAATGGTCGGTAATGCAGTAATGCATGATTACTAATGATGAATAAGGAAAGGTGATTAAATTTTTAGAGGTACTGATTCACCCCTCCCCTCTCATTACTACTTCCCATTAATTCCAAAAATTAGTATCAAAGCTAAGTCTCTTCTTGGAAAGCTTAAAGGCTTAAGAGAAAAGGTCATACAATGGAGAAGTACAAACTTGATAAGAACATTGAGAAAAAAAAATATTGAGATACAAATGTTCTATGAACAGTATAAAGAAGCTAGAATCAAGATGAGAGAGATGTTGGATGAAAGGCAAGCTATGGCTACCCGAAATAATGAAAAAGATTATCAAGAAGAAGAGATTCTAGATTTCTTTAAATCTTCAGGATCAAATAAAAGTAATACATCAGAAGCATCAAAAGAGAACATCACTAATATAAAGGAGATCAATAAACATCTTACAGAGAAAATAAAGATGCTAAAAGTCGGTCAAGAGAGCCAGATGGTAAGAATGATTGATGTGATGAGTTCCGCTTGACAAGCTGAAATAGAAAGAACATTTGCTATTGATGATAGAAGGAAGATTATAGATAAACTATAAGAAAAGGAATTAGAAATTCAAAGACATGATGAGCATCACCATGATCTCACAAATCATATTATTCTTATGAGTCAAGAAGAAAACAGAACAAATGTGGTACTCATTGAGAGAATACAGATTATCGGTGAACTAAGAGAAGCAAATGAAAAGCTAAAACATGAGGTTAGAATTCAACAACAACGTAATGATATTATCAGAAAGCCTGAAGAGGGAAATAAAAGAATGGATGACTTTCTTGAAGGACAACGAACATTCAACAACAACGGTATAAACTTTACTAAAAATGGAGAATCATCCAATCAATAAAACTCAAAGAATGTCTATGAAAATCGAAGACCAAGAAAGCTAACATGCAAAAATTGTGGAAAGCAAGAGCACACATCAAATGCATGTCGAGGTAAAATGAAAGGTATTCCTAAATCTACGCCTACATTCGTAGGATTCTGTTATAAATGTAACAAGAAAGGAAATAAGGCTTATGAATGTAAGACTAAGATATAATAGCCAAAGAAGGAAACCTATATGGACAAATACTATCCTACATGCAAGATGAATGGGAACACATCTGAAAAATGCTAGAAAAGGAAAAGGAAAGCATGGAAGCCTAAAGGTCAAAAGTGTCCTTATCAACCAAAGAGAATAAGTAATCAATATACATGGGATTAAAATACATGGACAAACTATATGACATGTGGTAGATATGGTCACATTGCTGCAAACTGCATGAGAACATGGACAAAAAGGTCTAGAGGCTGGTCAAACCCCGAAACGGCATGCTTGCACTGTCATAAAGTTGGTCACCTCAAGAAATATTGCAAATAATGATTGACAAAGACAAGCACATATCCCATTGGAAACACCATTGAAGATATCCGAAGGGTAAGAGACAAAATGTGGATAAAATCTTCAAGCAATGATGAAGCTGGGCCAAGCAATGCAAATGGTGACACCCCATCCAATGGATCCAATGACATCACCACCCCCACTTGAGATGAACAAGTAAGTATGGAACTACACTATACCAAGTCATATTTTGCATCAGTTCCATTATAAAATTCATAGATATTCAAAATCTACATGAATAAAGATGCATATTATGTTACTTGTTACAATTCTAAGAAATCAACCTTGTCGGTATATGTATACCAGAAATCATCGATGAACAAAGTAGATAATTTTTTCTACACTTATCGGAGATTTTCAGTCAACACACAAAGTGACTAAGTTGCCAATATAACCCGACACATGTCGGTAAGAAATGAAAGTTAAAAGTTGTCACTATAGGATACCGATATCCGTCAGTACAAGCAACATTGTTAACAACTATCCTGGGCAACTCAAATTCAACGATGATGTTTTGTAATGTCTTCCTGATGAAACCCATCTTCATGTCCTGACGATTCATTGAGCATTTATTACAAACACTTAGGGCAAAAAGTCTATGAAATGTCGACGGGACAACTTCATTTTTCACCCGCGATTTGAAGAGAAAGTAGAGCGATTAAAGAGTAGAAAGAAGAGCATCCTCAGATCAATCTAATAACATAGCCAATAGATCTTTCACCACTATTGTGAATTGAAGTAAGTATCAAAGTCACCAAAAGATCTCTGTCGTTATTTTTCAAGAAAGCCCTAAATTTCTAGAATACCCTAAAACTTGAAAAAAAGATGGCAACCACCTCAAGAAATGCTAAAATCAAGAATGATAAGAGGAATGTGGTTAATTTGATAAAGAAAAATACATGTGTAGAGCCCAAGTATAAGATCTTCCCAGAAATTTCATCAAAACCTGATGAAATCGACGTGTTTTCAAAAATCCTACCTAGGGTTTTTCTCATAGAAGACATTAGGTCTTATATTCAATGCAAGATCACATAGATAGGTGATCTTGAAATGGATGAAGTTTCTAAGAAGCTTTGTGATTCTTGAGGGAAGCTAGAAGAAGAGCACAAACACTTGGAAGTCAAAGGGTTAACAAATGCGCTACATTTCTCGAGGGAATTCAAAATAGATTGGATAAGATTAGTCTTGAGAAGAATGCATGACAAGAAGCTATGGCTATACCAACCCAAAAAAATAACCAAGGATGTTCTTCACATTGTCACTGGTTATGCAATAACCGACAAAACTAGGGCACACAAGCATCCATCCATGAAACATGTTGAAAAACTCACCAATGTAGAAGGAGACAACATAGGTCTCAAAGTGAACACAATCACTGACGAAGAACTAAAATTTGGTGCATGTGTAGTTGGGTATACAATTTTTCAAGATAGTAGATTGAACAATATTTTTGCAACAATAGTAAGCACAACTTACAAGATAGTTACCAAAGGAATTCAGATGGATCTGTGTGAGATCCGATTAAAACAACTTGATGAGAACATGAACACAATCAGGTCTACAAAGACCAACACATGTAAGTTTGACTCACTTATCATGTGTATCTTTTTAAATTTTCAAGAATACTTTCCTTCAGTAGGAAAAGTAAAATAGGACACTAGCAAACTGATAACCCAATAGATTAGTAAACTTATTAAGTCACTAGGAGACAATTTTGAGTCTGTTATGTCTGCTTACTTCCTTGAGTTCAAGGAAAAGATGATGGAAAGGACTAGGATTCCTGAACAACTTGTAGAAAAACATAAATATGAAATATGTTTTGTGGTGGACACAAATTTCACCCATATCAAACCAGTTGTACCAATAGATTATGAGATCAATATTGATCAAGTTACATGTGAAATTATGACATTAATAAATGAGCTCATTGATAGCAAACAGCTAAGGTTTACAACCTATGAAAAGGCCAAATCAAAGATAAAACAAGGCCTAGAAATCAAGAAGACTGTAAAAAAAAAGGATAAAATGGTTAAGAATCTCAAGAATATTCTATCGGTAACAGATGAGGAAAAAGAACAACCAGAGACAACCGATGAATAGGGCACCATCGGTGAGGGATAAGAAGGAAAAAAATTAGATTTTGAGGAGACTAAATCTAATACACCTCCACCTCCACCTCCTACAAAGAAGCAGAGGACAAGGAGTCAAACTTCTGCAACTGATATAACACCCCTTAAGAAAGGTCAAGTAAGGACCTACATAAGGAAGCAGCGAGCTAAGAGAACAAGGCAACAAACTGTGAAAACAACACCACCAAAGAAGAGGAAAAGGTTTGTTAGGACAAAGTTTGACATAGAAGACACTAAAGATTATGAGCCTGATGTAGAAAAGAAGAACTATAAGAATCATACAATGGGATACACTAAACCCAAATGACCAAAATAAGATACAAGAGGTAGTTATAAAGTCAATGATCAAGAAAAAATACGCACCTACAGAATTTGTCAATCAAATACCTAAAGAGATAGGTAAAAGGGTATACCAACAATGGTCATATGCTCTGCAAACCAAAAGAGAAGCAAGGGAGAGGGTACTAGTAACACTAATGCCTCTCGAATCAAAGGTTGAAGAAATCAAAGAAATACTAAGAAAAACTCAATTAAATTTGTAGCCAAAATAAGGGCATACAAAGTATTAGAGAAAAAATTCATAGAACTGGACAAAATGACTAAAACTAAATGGAGACAACTTTTGGATCTACCAGCAGAGTCAACAAGTGGTGAGAATCAATTACTTCTCACCAACACACCTCATAGATAGGAGGAGACAGACAATGCAAGTCCTCAGCACATTACTCTATGCAATACTGAAAGTGATAATGAGCCTATAAAAGTAGATACAGTCATGGATGATATCATCCAAGATATCACTAACTATGACTCTGACAAAGGTCTATAAAAGAAAGATGATGTCCTATTTATCACACTTAAGGATCAAGGACAACAACAAGAATTGTAGACATCAGATGGGACAATAATTACTGTTGTTGATGAAAAAGTACATGACACTTCAATCATGGACTCCAAAGAACCAGAGCTTGTAGACCAAGTGCAAAAAGATGAAGATGTCAATGCTCCAAAACATCAAACCAATGAGCAGGACACCACTCTTGATACATCCCAAGAAACCACTCAAAGAAATATGCCTATACTAATGAAGGCAATCATTATTCTAGAGGGTAATGATGGATCTACAGTGGAGGACAAAAGCACACCCATGGACAAGGGTGATGCTGAAGAAAAAGATACTACAGATAATACAAAAGATACAAATGTAGAGAAAGCTACAACTGATGATCAGAAAGATACATCTACTAATCAAAATAAGGAGGAAACTCAAAAGGAATAAGGGGAGACACAAATAGAGAAAGGTGAAGAAGCAAAGCAAGATGAGAAGGAGAAACAATCAAAAGAAAAATCTGCAGAGACACCCAAGGTTGAAGGAGAGACGTCTTCACAAAATTGACAGGTGCCACTTGAGCAGAAAACCCAAGAAGAATCTTCCACAAGCCCTTCACCAACCACTACAAAGATAAAAAATGAACTAGCTATGGTAGTTCATACATCTACATCCCCACAAATCTCAAAGAAGAAGAATGAAGTCATTGAGATTCCAGTTGGTGATCCAAGGACATTGGATCCAACTGCATTGACAAAGTATACCAAGCTCTATGAGAGAAAATCCATTCAAGATAAATTGAAGAGAGCAGAAAATGAGGCCAAGGTACTAGAAGTTGCAAGAGAAATACTTCAACAGATTGTCCCTGATATAAATATTGATCAAAAAGTGCCAATGCTTGATCAATTGGTAATACTCATAGATGCAATAACATCTCAAAATATTGATGGTGAGAAGGTTATGGAAGAGATACTTGAAAAAAAGTATGAGTTCAAGCTAGCCAAGAAGATAAGCCAGGAAGTGGAATTGAAAAAGGTTAAGCCATCTGAATTGGTAAGTACAATTGATCCAATAATCTCAGAAGCTATTACCATAATATAGAAATTGTGCACTTTAGATCAAATCACTCAAGAGTATACTGACAAGATAGCACAAATTGATGTTGATCTTAACTCCAGTGCACAAAGTCTCACCAATATTGAAGAAACACTCAAATTGCACAATGAACAAATCAAATGAGCTAGGAAATAGTGACAAGACATACAGTTTGCAGAGATGAAGTAAATGAGCTCCAAGCTAAGCTCTTACTGATAGTTACACTCCTGTAAAAACATGTGACACATGCAAATACACTAATTGCCACCCTAGAAATATCTATCCTAGACAACATTTATGATATGCACGCAAGGCTAGAGCTACAATAGATGGCACTAGAACAATTGAAATAAAAATGGGAGAAAATAAAAGAAGATATCAAGACAACCCATTCTAATATACTTGACACATTGTAAGTTGCACATTTTTGTCACAATTTTTGGCATATTATAAGTTGTAAATTTTTGTCATAAGTATCAAAGAAAGGGGAAATTGATATGTTCACTCACCTCAGTAAAAAGGAGAAAATAATATGTATAGTAACAGAAAGGGGAAAATACAAGGAGGAAATAATATGTATAGTATACATGTAAATATACTTATAGATGACCATTGCATATAGTTAGGGGGAGTCATATGATGAAAAGGATACAGACATGGTGTACATACTAAACACTTTAGTATTATGCACATATCAGTTTCTTTTTATACTAATGTCAAAGGGGGAGATTGAAGGCATCATATTTTTCCATTAGTATACTTAAGGAAAAACATGATCTGAACCATCAGTTTACTCCACACCAATAGACAGGGCACAGTGCCACCCAACGATAAGGTTACCCGATAAACAATGTTAAGTGTTATCTGATGACAAAAAGGTTAAAGGAAACCCGATGAGTAACAATAGTGCAACCCGATGAAACAAAAAAGAGATGAACCCAACAAACAAAGGGAACCTGACAAATAGTTCAAACAAAGGAATGCTGACAGAATTCAAGTTCAACCAGACAACCGAGAACTGACAGTCAGTTACATATGCAAAAAGTGGATCTAACTTTCCATGTCAAATAAATCACTGAAGTTGTATTTATAACTTCTTGATTTAATTTTAAATCCATTATATGCAGAGCAAGCAATGTATTTATTATTTTTTAATTAGTTTTACTGATTTGAAACATGCAAACTAAAGATCAATGTCAAGTTGAAAACCCTTGATCAAAGAGTTAACATTGTAATGTGTGATTCCAAGATAGGTCAAAGACTTGTATAAATAGGTGCTCAATCTATTAAGAATAGTTGTTGTTCAATGAAGATAGTAGCCACAGAGAGAAACTAGAGACCAGACAAGAGAATTCATGCAGAAGGATAGAAATATAATCAAATCAGTTTCAAGAATAGAACAAAGGCTACCGACAAAGAAAGAAAAGGTATTCATCAATCACTTAAGGTGATATTATTATTTTGAGAGCTTTAATGGATCTGTAATCAGCAATTGTAGATTGTATACAGTCAGGTAAACATTTGTACTCATTCTAACAAGTGTAGTACACTAATGAAATCCTTTCAAGAAAGGTTGGCTTAACTGTCCTATTGTAAAATCTCATAACTAAGTGCACACTTAAATCAATGTTGCTAAAGCTCTTAATAGAGTAGATCTTAACAGGTCTCTACCTTAATACTCCAAACAGGGTAGATCATCAGAAGTGATCAAATTGTAAGCCTTAACCGGATCCCCTCCATTCTGCAGATAGTGAAGTTTTGTGGGTGCCATCCCCACCTTAGTTTTTACTTCCTAACATGAGTTTTCTATAATACCATATCTTGTGTTATGTTTTTATCATTTTCATGAATGTTTCTATGAATGTTGCAACCCATTAAAGATTATGAATGAACAAATAAATACATAAGAAAAAAAAATAGTATGGTCGGTAATGCAGTAATGTATGATTACGAATGTTTAATAAGGAAAGGTGATAAAAATTTTAGAGGTACTGATTCACCCCTCCCCTCTCAATACTACTTCCCATTAATTCCAACACAAAGAAACATAACAATATTAGATGTTGCTAGAACTATGTTGTCAGAAAGAAATGTATCTCATATTCATTGGAGAGAAGTTGTTGGTACTGTTATTTATACTTTGAACAAAATTCAGGTCAAAGAAGGTACAATTAAGACTCCTTATGGATTATGGTTTAATCATACTCCTACTGTGAAATATTTTAGAATATTTGGTAGTAAATGATATATCAAAAGAGATGATGAGATAGGAAAGTTTGATGCTATAAGTGATGAAGGGATCTTCCTTGGTTATTACACTAAAAAATCTCATAAATATTTTAATTTGAGATTGAGGAAGATTGTTGTAGTCAAGGATGGAGGATCCAATGAAGGATTATCCAAACTTGTGGAAAATAACCATAACAGTGGAAACAACCAAATGCAGAGAAACATAATCAATATTCACATATATATTATATTAGATATCAATTACATTCAACATGTCAGGTTGTAAGGCCTTCCCAGTTATGGCCAAATACAAAGATAGAACTCAAGATCTACTACAGATCTTCTACAAGATATACAACTCTTAGACAAGATTCTCAGATCCAACACTTTGATCTTCTCCCTCAAATTTGATGCCCTAGACTAAGAACAAAATACAACTTAAATACAAAGGCAACCAATTTGGTCGACCTACAATAACAAATATTGGAGAAACCACCAACCTAGATTTAGGTCCACACAATCCCCAATGAGAGATCCACCATTAATTCCGTAATAGAGTGACTTGGGCAAAGAACACCCTAAGAATCAGGAAATAAAACCCGAACAAAAAAAAGAACTCAGAACAAGCATGCCTGAGAAATAGAACTCGAGCAACAAAGACCAACTCAGAATAGGCATGCTTGAGTGACAAAACCTAAGAAATAGAAAAATAGAGTACCTCACCAAGCAGTCTCAAAACAAGCTAAAGAAAAAAAGAAAACATATTTTTGGTTGAGCAAGATTGCCAAGGATCCTAGGATGCTCTTGCATCAGACACCTAGGTAAAGAAGATGTTTACATAAAGGAAATCATTCACATCTTAACGGAATCAGAACATGTATTCCACAATTGTTCTTAACCCATTTCTCCTCTTTCCCTTCATTCCATGTTGTCTTGACTCTATCCATTGTCTCATTCAACAAATTCATCAGTCCTGCACTTTTCTCATATCTTCTACCTATAAATGATAGTAGATGACACTAATCCTCCTTGGTACTTTTGATACTATCAGTGTTTTGATGAATCATCTTCTCATTTGACTGAGTGATGAACTTAGTATTTTCTACATCTCTTAGTGTCACTAATGTCAACATCTATTGCACTATCTTAGCCAAAAATGTCATCTATTTACTCATGTATGCAAACTCATCAAACAAGTCATTCTCTTTCTCCTTAACATTATCCTTCCCTTCATGTTTGTCACTGACATTCGAACAACATCTGATAAATAGACATCCCTTATTCCATGATTCCTACAAAGTTAGTAGTTTATGCTTGGATTCACCCTGCCTCACAACATAGGTATTTGCATGACCACTATTCTTACCACCTCGATTTCTATTATGCTATCTACTTTCAAACTTCTTGTTCAACTTCTCCTCAATCTTCAATTCCATGTGATAAGGATTTTCTATGTTTATCATCTAAATAGTAGGTAACTCTTCCTTAATACTAGGTCTCAAGTCATAGATATACCTATCAACTTTTTCCTTGTCAGCTTCTGAATGTCTAGTCCTAATCAGAATCCTATAAAACTCCTCGGTATACTATTGCATGGATTTGTTTGTATACCTCAAACCTTGCATCTTTTTTAACATCTCCAATTCATAATCAATTGGAATGAATTGCTTCTTCAGCTTTTCAACCATTTTCTTCCATCTTATGATCTTGTCTTTACCTCTCTGATTTCTTTCCAATTGAACTTCTCTCCATATGTTTTCAAGAACTTTCATCTTTGTCTAGGAAAACCAAACTCTATCAGGATCATCTACTTCTTCATACTCAAATTATTCATCCATATCATTAATCCAATCGATCAACTCTTCTGGCCTAAGGCTTCCAGCAAATGTAGAAACTTCAATCTTAGGTCTTTTCCCAATTTTAGACATACCTCTCAGAATTCTAGACTCTTTAGGATCTCTGGCATCTTCTATAGCTTCTTCTTCAGATTCTTCACCATTAATTTGGTTCCCTCTAGGTGCATTCTTTCTTTGCAATTCCTCTTGCAGATCTTGCACCTGCTTCTGCAAAGCTTGAAAATCATCAAGGTTGAATTCCTCCTTAGGTTCTTCCTCTGTGATCTCATATATTTTCTTTGGAGGCTTCATTGCTCCACAAATATCCATCAATTGGAAACCTAACTTCTTCTTCAGTGATTGAAATTGAGCTCTGATACCACCTGGTGTAGTCAAGGATGCAGGATCCAAAGAAGGAGTATCCAAACTTATAGAAAATAACCATAATTGTAGAAACAACCAAATACATAGAAATATATTCAACATTTACTTATATATTATCTCAGATATAAATTACATTCAGCATGCTAGGCTGTAAGGCCTTCCCTATTACGGCCAAGTATAAAGATAGATCTCAATATCTATTATAAATCTTGTGGAAGATACACAACTCTTGATCCAGATTCTCATATCCAATACTTTGATCTACTCCCTCAAATCTTATGCCCTAGACTAAGAAAAAAATACAACTTAAATACAAAGGAAACAAATTAGGTCAGCATACAATAAAAAATATTGGAGAAACCCCCAACCTAGATTTAGGTCCACACAATCCCCAATGAGAGATCCACCATTAATTTCACAATAAACATTCAATGCAGAAGTTGTCCACCATATCCAACTTCAAAATAAACAACTCGGGCAAAGGATGACTGAGAAATAGAGTGACTCAGGAAAAGAACACCCTGAGAAATAGAGACCAACTTAGAACAAGAATGTTCGAGTGATAGAACATGAGCAATAGAGACACATAGTACCTCACTAAGCACTCTCCAAAAAAGATAAATCACAAAAGAAAACATATTTTTTGTGGAGCAGGATTGCCAAGGATCCTAGGATGCTCCTGCATGAAAGATGATTGAAAATGCTAATGTGAGGATTGATGAAAAGTTCTAGATTCAGGAAAGAATATATGATAGGAACCAGACTACAAAGATCAAGGAGGTTACTACAAATCAACAAGAACCTTTTGATATTGACCATGAGATCAAGGTATGTCAAGATGACTAAAATGAGCTTAATAAAATTCTGAAGACTCCTAGGTATGTTAAGAAAAACTATCCTGAGGACCAAACTATTGGAGATGCAAATAAAGGAATGATGAAAAGATAGAGATTAAGAGATGAAATTTGTTTGATCTATCAAGTTGAACTAAAATCTACTGATGAGGCATGTAGAGATGAATCTTGGACTAAGGCTATGCCAAAATAATTGGAACAAATAAAGAAAAATAACACTTGGGAATTGTTTCCTAGACCTAAAGATAAGAATGTTATAGGAACTAAGTGGGTTATTAGAAACAAGATAAATGAAGAAGGAATGGTTGCAAGAAATAAGGCTATACTTGTTTGTAAAGGATACTCACAACAAGAAGCTATATACTTTGAAGAAATATTTTTTTCCTATTGCTAGGCTTGAGGGTGCAAGATTATTTCTTGTTTATGTTGTACACAAAGACTTCAAAGTATATAAGATGGATTTAAATTTTGCATTTCTAAATGGAGATCTAGAAGAAGAAGTATGTATTGAATAACCTAATGGATTTTATTTGACAGAAGATGAGGAAATGGTTTGAGTGTTAAATAAATCTTTGTATGGATTTAAACAAGCACCAATAACATTGTATGAAAGATTGGAGAGGTATCTACTTCCCCTTAGTTTTAGAAAAGGTAATGCAGACAACAATTTGTACTTAAGAACCAAAGAAGATGAAATTCTAATAGTTGAAGTTTTTCTTAATTTTTGAGGAAATGATGTAATGAGTAAAAGGTTCTCTAAATAAATGGAAAGTGAGTTTGAGATGTAAATGATTGGTGAGACGAAATTTTTCCTTGGATTTCAAATTAATCAGAACAAGAGTGGTATTTTTATTTCTCAGGCAAAGTATCTTAAAGAAATGTTAAAAAAGTTTTGAATGGAAGATTGTAAACCTCTTGAAACACCTATGGTTACTAGTCATAATATTAGTACTAATGATGAATCTCAGAGTATTTTTCAGAAAAAATACATGTCTATGATTAGAGGATTAAAATATCTAACTCACACCAGACCAGATATTGCTAATGTAGTTGGAATTGTGGCAAGATATCAAGAAGATCCTAAAGAGAGACACCTTGGTATTGTAAAAAGAATATTTAGATATCTAAAATGAACACTCGATTATGTCTTATGGTATACAAATCTTATTACTTTGATTTATATGCTTATAGTGATGTTGATTGGGCAGGAAATATTGATGACAAAAAGAGTACAAGTGGTGAAGTCAATCCAAGAATTTCAAGTTTTGTTGGAGAATATAGAAACAAAAATTAGAGAGATAATGAGGAGATTGAATGAATGGCATGATACACAAATTCATGGAATTATAGGTGAAAATGGATTTTTTAAGCC
Organism: Thuja plicata; assembly: GCA_018584345.1. Classification (NCBI taxonomy): domain Eukaryota; kingdom Viridiplantae; phylum Streptophyta; class Pinopsida; order Cupressales; family Cupressaceae; genus Thuja; species Thuja plicata. Next base: position 1,613,454 of record MU225430.1, read on the forward strand.
ACTAAAGTTATGGAATGAACATGAAGAACATGCTATTAACTCTCAGGTTGAAGTAATCGGTGAAGATCTTAACACAAACATGTTGGAGAATAGTATGGATAAAATAATAAGCATATGAGAATTTTTTTAATACTTTGAGCAGGAAGAAAATAAGGTAGCAGTGAAGTATACCTCCTATAGGACAAAATTTGATGAATTCATGAAGTTCAATTGGCCATCAGGTGAAAAATATAAAAATTGGGTGGGAATGTACTTAAATGAAGAATACAAAGGGTAAGCAATTATCCAACATAATATTTGATGTGACATTTTGGAAATCAATTTCTGCAAATTACAGTTGTTACCTTTTTTAGTATGAGATTGCATCAACTTGAGTCCATATCAGTATCTTCTTTGACAAATACTAGGTGGGAAAAGAGTAAAGAGTGGTCGAATGAACTAGTGATATGTGTCTTCTTTGGCCTGAAACGTTCTTTAATCCCTTATTTTCTCTGATGCAGAGTATAGGTTCTAGTTGCAAGTATAGGTGAAAATGAGCTAATTTTAAAGTCGTTTGTTGAGAAAATAGATGAATAGTTCAGTGTCAAGGTTTGTGTGGGTCTTGAATGAATCAATATAATGTAATTGTCTTATGTCTATTAAAATTGATAGACATATAATTTAGATCCATTTCTCTCCAATGTATAATTCTACATCATTTTAAATGAATAGAATCAAGGATTTTCACATTTGGTGCACTGTTATGGTGTATGTAATTTATTGTTCATACTTGTATCTAAGGGGTCAATTAAATATTTGAGTATAATTAGAGACTGGTAGGACTTGTGAAAAAAATTTGATAAATAGTTTGGGTTGGGATTCTAGGTCAAATATATTATAAGGTAGTATTATCTTATACTTATATTCTATCCGTCAAAGTCTATCATATTTTTATTTATATCTTATGAATTCATCTTCCTAATGGAATAACACACTAATCATAGCTTGCACTTGCCTTTATTATTAGTATTTTTTCCAATTTACTTGCAACTTGCTATAAATTTGTTAAATCACACCATATCTTTCTTTTCATTTATATTATTTTTATGCGTTGTTATTATCTCATTCTATAACTTGTTGAGGATCATAGTTAAATTAGCCATTTATGAGTATTCTCCCTCTCTATTGAGCCTTTTTATGAGATTATTTTCTTTATTTTAATGTCATTTACAGGTATGGTACCAAAAATATAAATACATTAAGGGATCTTCATCCTAGGTTTTGTAGAGCCCAAAATGCATAAGGATTTGTAAATTCCTTGTTAATTCGTATGTTAATTATTTTTCCAGTTTTTTTGTCTTTCTAGAAAAAAATTTGAAATCCCCAGTCATTTCCATGTTTGAGAGTTAAAATTCCTGTCCAATGCTATAATTTTTCCTTGCAAATGATGATTTTAGTCATGAAACCAGTGAAAAATGCAAAAAAACCCCAATTCCTAGGTCATCATCTCTTTGACAGTGGCCAAAACCCTAGTTCTCTCAGTCATATTTCTATTTTGAAGTTACTTTATTGTAAATTAAAGCCTTTGATACATCATGTGCTTTTTAAAGTTACTCACGAAGTTTCGTAAAGCTCTGAGAATATTCCATTTTATCATGAGAATTAGCAAAAAAGCCTTGTCCCATTATGTCCCAAGGAAAATAATATACTTTAGATGATAGCGAGACTTAGCACGGATCGTCCATCTCTAGTTTCATCCAATGGTGGTCAGTAAGTCTCGTAATAAACCCCACATTTAGAAAATCTTCTGGCGACACTGAGTTCCTTTGGTCGCAAAGTCTCCAAATTAAACCATAGTTAAATGTCAGGTTTCATATTAATGTTAGTTGCTGGGTCGCAGAAGAAAGTAAGAGTTAAGTGAAAAATCATGAGACTTGGTGACAACCATCAGATTAAAAGAAGATCTAGTGTTCGCCATTAAGTTACTGAGAAAGTTTGAAAAGTCAAAGATGATTCAGTGATTAAGAGACAAAAGGATAACATTGAGACACGTGTTCAAATATGCAACAGTCGCGTAGTCTCTGTGAAAATTTAAAAATATATATATATATATCTGGCGACTTAGACATGATAGTCACATAGTCTTGTCTAAAATTAGGGTTTTCCTCAAAGATCTAGAGACTTAGTGTAGACCATCATATGTAAATGTAAGAAGATCTACGGTAGTCAGGGAATCTCCAGATGAAAGTGATAATTTAAAATTTATTCAGCGACTAATAGATAAAGTATAGTCGCATTGTCTTGAGATAAATTATCATTTGAAAGGTTTTCTCAGCAAAAAGGAGATTACACAGTCACCAAGTCTCTAAAATAAAACCAAGGTTTAAGATGAGTTGTTAGAAGCCTCAGTCGCCAAGTCTCAAAAAGAATAGGAGATAAGTTATTTCATTTGGCGACTAGGAGATAACCGTTGATCAGGAAGTTGATCGTGTGCCAGTCGACAAGTCTTAGTAAGAAACCATAGTTAAGGGTAACACTCAACGATAAAGAGACAATGTAGTTGCGAGGTCACTAATAAGAGAACCAGAGTTTTAACAAAGACTGTTCTTTGATGCCAAGATGTACAGTTGCCAACCAATGGAGATTAAGAGATTTATGAAAACTGTGTTAAGAGGTAGGTGATATGTATTCAAGATAGCCAATCAAATCAAGTCTGGATTTGTTTCAAATATAAAAAGGGTTTTTTTATGAAAAGGCACTCATTCAAATTTGATCTGTTATCAATTTGAAAGGCTAGGGCTAGGAAAGGAAATTGATTTTACAACATGAAGAATTGAAGGCAAAAGAAATTGAATTTCAAATCTATGATTTATGCATTGATGGTTCTTAAATAAATAGATGGTACCATTAATCCTTCCATTTTACCAAAAGTTTATTATTTTTAGAGTGAAACTTGCTAAGTAATCAGTGTGTGCAGAAAAGAGAGCTTCTCAGATTTGCAGAGTGAAACAAGCAGGTTTCTAGTCCTGAATATAGGGAATTTGAGATATAATCAGTGCTCCAAAGAAAATTGGGTAACTTGCAGTTGAAAGTGAGTGTTTCTGGGTATAGATTTGTTTCAATATTGGTTTAAGATAAAGTGTGATCTGAAGAAAGGATAAGATGAGTCAAGCAGTAAGCCTAGCTTCTAGAAGCGAGAAACATGGGGATGCAGAGGAGGATATGAAATGGAAAATGAATTACTTAGAGGAATTTATCACTTTGATGCCTGGATCTAGCCATAATAGAAAGGTAAATGCCAACAATCTCATTGATGATTTGTCATACATTAGGGATGCTAAAACTCCAAGTTCTTCTGGTTATTCACTTTTTAATTACTTTTACAAAAATAGTGATGAAGTTGTTCCAATTTCAAACACATGGACTTGTGGATTAGCAAAATTAGTAGTCGTTAATATCTTTGTAGATGTTGATTTCATTCTAGAGATGACCAATACTTATGATGTCCTTTCTAAGACCATAAAAAGGGATGATGGGAAAGCCCTTGTAACTCTTGATAGAAATTCATTCTTGAAGGCATTCAATGTCTATTACGTAATGTATACAAAGATAAATTTGAAAGGTTAGGAGGCCAGATATATAAGAGAGTCTGGCATTGCATCAAAGTTGATCCAGGAGTATCATGTGCACAGAAAGATGAGGAATTACATAGCGCCTATCCTAGGAAATGCTCCCTGCTATTATAAGGGCCTCAACTTTTACATGAAGTAAATTTGATATGCATTATGTAGAGTTTTGGGAGTGGATGCAGGGCCTGAGAGAATAAGTGTAGTTACCCTCATGATTTTCTTAGATATGCACATCCCTCATATTAGCACAAGCTATGAATATATTCAATATATAATTGACAAAATGAATCAAGGGTTTGTTGATATTCAAAAAAAGGATAAAAACCCTAATTTCATGCATTATTCCATATTAATTTATTTGATTATGTATTAAAATTTTCCTCTTATGGATTTCTAGAATCTGAGACCATAGAGGTTTTATCAAAATCAAGCCAACCCGATACAATTCTAGTTAAGAGTGTGGAACTACACCGCAAGGGAGCAATAATTTTGTACTTTCTAGAATTTGATAATATATCCAATCCTCAATTATTGGGGTGTAGATAAGACTAGGTTTCCAGTGAAGGTACTGCAATTGCTAAGGCCATGCTAATATGTTGATAAATGGCAAGGAGACCACAACTAGGGGGACTTTTACTATGAAAATAATTACACTTTAATAAGGGTTTATGGTTGTACTCACCCACCCCATGTTCTATCATTCAATGTGCCACCTAGAATTATAACAATGGATTTTATCCGACATTTGATTTTAATAGACAGGGAGAACCTAGATCCTCATAGGAAGGTACATTGATCTACAATTTCACAATTCATAAAAGGGAAATGGATCCAGTTAAAAATTGGATGAGCCATTATACGATTAATGTAGCTCTATGTAGATACAATGAAACAAAAGGTTTCATATTGAGTGCTAAGAAGCTCTTAACACCTACTATTCCCTATACTAAAGAACATGAGCAATGTATGGAAGAAGACCTCATTAGAAATGTAATGAAGGATGAAGAATTCAATCAAAGGGCTGATAAGTTTAGTGAATTAATGTATTTGGAGAGACAAGTGAAGAGGAAAGGAATCTCTTTTGGGGGTTTCTTCCCATATTTACCATATCTGAAAAGAGTTGATGCCATGATTGAGTCTTACAATTTGTTATGTAATCAACTTGAGGAAGCACTTGAAGTAAAGGATAAAGGCCATAAAAGACATTCTTCATCAGAATATGAGGAGGATAGTGATGAAGAATATTCAGTTCCTAGCCCCCCTCCAATGGAACAACCATTTGTTGAAGAACAAGGAACAGAAGGAGAAAATATATTTGACCTGACAGAGGTACCAGAGACTGAATTAACTAATGAGCCTCCATTAAAGTAAAAAAGAGTAGAAACAAGAGAGCCATATCATGATAATAAAAAATAAAAAGAAAAAGGATAGAATTGGTGTTGTCATCACTGGTGATAGAGCTTATGATCATCAAATTAGGAATCAAATAAGATTAGGAAAAAAGATGCAGAAAGATGGTGAAGAGGAAATTGAATTACGTCTTCTAACATGCACAGATGAGAGATTGCTACATCAAGAGCAATTTTTAAATGATGATAATTTTATTAAGAATAAGAGTTTAAAGAGGTTCTTATTTGGAACAAGCAGAAGTAGGTAGAAGCATAGGTGTAGTTGACAGGAGGAGATTCGGTAACAAGTGAGGATTTGCAGGCATTACAAGATTATGATGCTGATTCAGAACAAATAACACTAGAAGAAGCTAGGTAGCTAGTAAAGTCCAATGGAATGTTGTTGGTGGAAGGATGAGACTTAGCCTCAGCTTTCACAATTGACTAGATAAGGAAGCAACCTAATGTCAAGCTATCATCAGAAGTCCAGGTTGGAGAAATCATAAGACAATCTGGATATAATCCAAAATCCCAGGCCCTAGCAATGTGGAGCTTAGCTCCAAAGGATCAGAAGCCATCCTTGCTGAATATACAAGAGACACTGGAGGGGAAAAATATTTTTTAGACTATCAAGCACATAGGAGACTTGGAAATTTCTCAGGTTCTCACTCATTTTGCACAACTGAATGAAGCTAAGGCTACGCAGATGTCTGAGAGATTCAAAAAAATAGCTAGTGAAACTAGTGATATAGTTAAGTACAAGGAGTTGTGTATGATAAAAATCAAGGCACAAGAGAAGCTAATAGAAAAATAGATAGAAGAATTTCTAGAGATGCCTGAAGTTTCTCCTGTAGTGCACTAAGAAGGAACATACGTGTAAGTTCAAACAGAAGAAACATAGTATACTCTAGTAGAGACAAAGCAGGGGATTATTAAGCATAACAATGTTATTTTAGGGCCATTGAATGAAATTTTGCAGCACAGGATCAATGTAATAAAGCATAAAATAGATATAGTATATGGAGCCTATGGTAAATTTCTAGGCCTAAAAGTGGAAGTAAACAATTTTGTTTGAATTTTGAACCCTTACTATGCTACATGGTCAAGAAGAACAAGATTATTTGAGAGGTTAGCATCTTTGTAACCTCGTAGATCATATCTTCTAGAAATACTAACCCAAGTACGGGATGAGATAGAAGAGATAGGGGTGACCTTGTCCTTTTTCAAAGGCAAGGCAAATCAAATTAAGGCAAGATTGAATATGTATGAGCCTAATTACAATAGATTTGTGCATTCAACAAGATCAGAAGATAGTCAAATCAAGCCACTAGGGGTATGGAGCTCATAATTTTACACTGTGCTACCTAATAAAGAGGTGTATGTTTCTAACAAAGGAGAATTAGATAAGAAAATATATAATAAGATCCTAGATGAAGCCTTTAAGGAAGAAATAGATTTCAACAAGTTCATTACAGATGTCAAAAGCATTACAGATGCCAGGTGGGAGAGACATAAGACCCAATTGGAGAGCATCCAGAGCTTTGAATGGCTAAAGGAAGATGATGTCATAGCATGAGATGTTTTAACAAAGACCAAGAAGAAAAATCTTGTTACTGTTGACTTGGATGTTATGGATGAACAATAGGAGGACACATGGCACATGCTCTTTGAGCACAGGGAGGTTATCTATCTTGAAGACTACTGTAAATTAGCCTGTAATTACGGTCACTAGGTCTTGCTACAAATATCAAAAGCTATCCTGAATACATATAGACAAAGGCGCTAGAGATCACAAGAAGACAAAGAACAAAGAACAACTCAGATTTTTTTCTTCATTTTTGTCCATCCACCACTTGGTTCCTTCCTATCTTTTGTCTTTTCTATATTTTAGGGTTAGTTCTTAAAACCATTCGAAGCTTGTTGCATCCTTAATTATTAAGGATTTCAAGATGGTTTTAGCCTATAAATAGTGCATATTGTAACATTTTTAAAGATGATGGAATATAATTACAAGGAAGACTAGTACAATTTTGTCTGAGCCTTTGTACTTTTTATCTATTGCATGTATTTTGAAGTAGTTAGGCATTAATAAAATACATTGCAATCTCTATTTTACATCTTGTGTTGTCTCTTTTATCTTTATTCAAGATTTTATGTGTTTATTTGTAAGACATTTAAATACATCAAACACAAGGTAGTTGTGCAATCATTTGTGAGGTCCTTCACGGAAGGAATAATTCTTTTAGGTGATCCCTAGAAGCTGAATATGGATATTTAAGATTTGATAGGATGGATATAGGAGTGAGTGGAAAGTTTGTAAAGAATTACATCTAGGCTGCATATATATTTATTAGTCACCTAATTGTTGACTTGCATTCTAGATTGACTTTTTAGGCCATAGGATCGGGCACTGGTTTATGGTTTATCTAGTAATTGTTCATCATCCAATATTTAAGATCAATCAATCAATTACATTACATTCATAAGAAATCATACATTCATAAGTAATTGTATTCACAGAGTATACAATTCAGTTTTCTGATTCCTTCAAGAGAGAATCAAATAGGTTTCCCCTCCTAAGTTTAGAGAATTGTAAAAGGAAAAAGGATGAGAATCCTTATCACATTACTATTTTCTATTGTCAAAAAAATAATTTGGTTTATTAAGCTTTGTATCATATTATTCACAGTTATTTGCATAGTTATCTACTTATTGATATAGTAAAAGGCATTTAGAAGGTTAGTAAGAAGACATAATCCACTATAATAGATATTGTAAATCACTAATCATTCAAAGGTAATACCTGCCTAAGTCTATGGATCTCAAAAATGAAGGAGGATCTTATCCAATCCTCATCAATTAGGCTTTTCTTTCATATAGAATATTGGAAATATACAAGATCAAGCATTCATATTGGTTTTAAAAGATACTTCCAAGAAAAATCCCTAACAAAGTGGCGACTCTACTGGGGAGTAAATAGAGTTTTATATCCTAGTTTCTATGGTGCAGTATTTTTCAAAATTTTCATATAAATACCACAGTTGAAATTTTTCCAGTCTAGGTAATTCTAGTAGTATTCATATTTCCCAAGCTTGTGTTTGGTGGTGACTCTAAAATAAAATCTCTATAGTCAGTGCAAAAGAAAAACAATTTTATAGATATGAATACTGTGTGTAAGAAAATACACCTTCATGAAATTAAGAATGTAAGCAAGAATTCTATGGAAAGATAAACAAGTTATTCTAAAGAATTGAAACTAAACAAACTATATCATCTCATGGTTCTCTATCCAAGCTTTGTTAAGAGAGATCTCAGGCTTAATCTCTGTCAAGGACAATCCTAGAATGAGATATATATGAATTTCAATGCTCAAATCTAGCTAGAATGCTTAAAATGCTTAGAAATGCTCCAAGATCATGAAAGAAAATTAGCAAATACTCCTAAACATGATACT
>MU225430.1:1622061-1660841 GCA_018584345.1 Thuja plicata
ATGGAGGGAAAGTTGGTTGGTTGTCTCAAAGAATTTAGGAATTAAATAACTCCATCATTTAATTAAATTAGCCATGGAAGGGTGATTGGGTTGGATTTGATCCCCTTTGATTTGATTTATACAATTGCATAATTTGATTAATCCCTTTAGGCTTGAATTTAATTATTTGATTTCATGATTATTTAATCTTTTAATTTGATTTGAATTTTTTCCATTTGATTTGCATTGATTAAATGTCCATTTGATGATGTTTTGAAGCATTTGGTTGAGATTTATAATTTTGAATATTTGAGGTACACCTGGTAAATTTTAGGTGTCTACAAATGCCCCTCTTTGAAGTGATGTGTGAAGTGCAATTATTCAAAGAAAGCTTGATTGTCCTGATCATTGAGTTGATACTAATAAGCTGATATGAAAACCTGATATGAAACCCTGATATGAAACCCGATATGAAACCCTGATATGAAACCCAATATGAAACCCTGATATGAAACCCGATATGAAACCCTTATATGAAACCTGATATGAAACCCTGATATGAAACCTGATATGAAACCTCGATATGAAAATCTGATATGATACTCTGATATGGAACTTGATATGAAAATCTGATATGATACTCTGATATGGAACTCGATATGAAACTCCAATATGATACTCTGATATGGAACTCGATATGGAACCCAGCTGATAAAGTTTTAAATTCTAATGCCCCATATTAGATATGAAACTGATGCATATTCCCCGTTTGATGATATGATCATGCCCCCTCAGAAATGAAATCATAATGATCATATGTAAAAGTTTCTGATGAACAATGCTGATAGGAGAGATCCAAGATGATTGCATTTCTGATAAATAATGATGTTGATCCTGGCAACAAAACATGCCCCAGTGTGAAGAGAATTTGATGATAATAGCTATGATTGAGAAAATTTTGTTGATGTTTGAGATAAGGTGATGATGATCAGATATCACTTGATGTCAGTCAGAATCACTTGGTTGATGTTGTATTGATGTCAATCAGATAAGTAGGTTGATGGATTGATTGGATAAACTGATAATTCTCTCTCAAGGTCTAGAGAGACGAACAAATGGATTGATTGGATAAACTGATAATTTTCTCTCAAGATCTAGAGAGATGAACAAATGGATTGAATTTCCTTCCTCAAGATCTAGAGTTAGGAAATTTGATGTGCTCAAAATGAGAAAATGCATGATAGGATAAACGATTGACGTTAGATGATCAATTGGGTGATTCAAATGATTGATATTTGATTGGATGGATTGGATGGGAAGATTGATGGTGGGAGGCTGATAGATAGGGTCATTTGATATGAATTGGGTGCAAAAATAAGTAGAGGGGATAAACAGAGTTAGGTTGCCCCTAGTTGATCAGATGGTGAGAATGCCCCTAGGTGAGAAGATGTATATTGATGATATCCTTGATGTAGCATGTGATCAATTTGATGGATCAGATATTTTAGGACATTGATTAGGACTTTGATGATGTAATCATGATTCACTTCCATCCCCTTCACTTGGAAAATTGCTAGAAAGACAAGCCATTTGAGAACTAAGCTTTGGAAAATGCATTTAAGCTAAAAAGCAACATGCAACTAACCTGACATGCAAAATGCAATTAATCTAACATGCAAAATGAAATTAATCTAACATGAATGCAATGCAATGCAACTAATTTTCCTTGAGGTTTGTGAAAGAAATTCAAATTGAGATATATTTTCATCATTGAGCGTTGTGGAACTAGGAGTCGATACAATCCTTACTGGTGCCACTACGACCATAAGAATATGAATATGACTTTCCCTCATGCGGTAACCTCGTTTAAAGAACCTAGTACAACCCTCACTAGTTGAATGACCAACTATGGGAGTATGAATAATAGTTTCATCAGATTCAATGTTGCACGTGGAGGTTGGTATTAAGATATGGAAGATTTAAATGGCCAAGGTATCCTTTTGCGTGAACAAACAAAGGTTAACCCTCCTTCCCATATGAATTTCCTCGATGGTTCTTTGATGACCATTTTGTTAGACTAATTCACACAAGTTAAAAAAATTTCCTCAAAACAGTCACACAGAAGCCTAAGAGAACATCATGTCTCCATTATCACCAATCTAGTCAAAACATCCTCGATCAACTAAAAAGAACATGACTCAAAAAAGTCAATGAAAAACTCATCAAAAATTCCAAGTGTTTTGCAATGTACCAAGATTTTTAAAAAGAATTCCAAACATTCTGATCATTTAGGGTTTTTCAATTTTTAATCCTGATAAAATTAGGTAATGAAGCTCAAGGATCATGTTATCGAATCAAACTGTTTAGGGTCAAACAATGATATCCATCAAAAGTTCTGAAATATCTCTCCTCTGAATTTGAAAATCTGCTTCTGATGTGTGAACAAGGTGTTGCACTATTGAATCGGTTTGGTACCAAAATCCATCATGTTTGCCCCCAAGTAAAAATGAGACCGTGTAAATCTTGGGCAAATGCAATCGAGTATGTGACAATGTAGCTGAAAGACTTTATGTGAGGTTTTTGGATTTTTATATTTTTTAATGTTTTTGGATTTTTTAGAGATATTTAATTTTTTGAATTTTTTGAATTTTTTTGATTTTTTGATTTTTTTGAATTTTTTGATTTTTTTGAATTTTTAGAATTTTTAGAATTTACCATCTCTCAAACAAGATCACACTAGTTTGTCCCCAATGTCTAGCAAGGTATAGGACATGAAAGATGGATTTGGAAGCTAATGGATTAGAGATGGAAAGGCCATGATGGATGAAGCATGTGAATGTGACCCATAGGACCATCTCCTCAAAATTACCCAAGCTAAGGAAAAAGGATATAGCAATGTGAAACATGTTTTTGGATAAGCAATGGAAGCCAATGATGCAGTTCTAGATAGAATATAGGATAATGACCTGATGTCATGAAAGTGAGTGATCCAAAAGAGTGGACATGTCAAGAAGATTTTGATAACAAATTTTTGTACTTTACATCCTTCATTTTCAATCAAGACCAATGGATCAATTTGGGTAAGATGTGGATAATATAGCACGATCAGGATAAAGGGTATTGGAGGTTATGAGGGGATGATTTTGGGATTATGTAAAGATTGCTTAGGAATAATGAAGGTGGATTGGGGAGAAGCAAGATCATGATAGGGTAGCATGGATGCAACAAGTGAATAAGATGATGGAAAGGATAATGGTGTCAAGATACTTGATGCTCATGGTTATGTTCAACCTTGTCAAGACAAAAGGTAAAAGAGGGAATATGGATGCAAGTGAGATAAATGATAGAATATGGAAGATGGAGGATAACATGGATGAAACTTGCCCCCAAGTGTAGAGAGAAAGAGGAAGGAATTACGCATGACACCTGTTTGCCAGGTTTTCATCATGGTACTTGTCCAAGGCGCCACAAGAAGTGGTTTTCACCGTAGGATGGATTTATTTTTCTTTACTTTTGCTACCAAGGAACCCGTTTTCCCAGGTTTTCACCAAGGCACTTTTCTCTTTTTTCAATTTTTTCTCTTTTTTGTATTTTTCAAAATTTCCCCAACATTTGGATCTTTGAACAATTCTCTTTTGAAAGACGTGCTATAATAAACCATGGTGATGACTAGGATGCTCAAAGATATTGATAAGGTGATGACAAATGATAGATATGGAAGATAAGATTATATGGTGGTGAACATTTTCTGTCATAGATTGGATAAGAGGGATGGAAGATGGAAAGTGTGTATTAGATAATGAATGTGAGGATAAAAAGGTATGTTATGAATAAAAATGTTGGCAATATCAATTGTGACACACACTTTGAAGGGTGGTGGAATGATGGAGGAACAATGGATGAAGGAGGTGAGGATGTAGCTAAGATAGTGGATTTTGGGATATAGGAACCCAAAGTAGACTTGGAAAGTGGAAAATGTTTGGAAGGAGATGGTGTGGAAGCCTTTGGAAGCTTGAATGTCAACTTTGATTTTTCTTTTGTGTGCAAGTCTTTCAAAATTGACCTGGGAATCCACATAGTCTTTGATTTTTCATTCTTTTGTGATGCTTTTGAATGCATTTCTTCATTGAGGGATTTAGGAACCCACATTTTATTGACTTTTATTTTTGCTTGGTGGACCTTTGTGGTCTCTTGGATATTTCATCTTTCTTTGCATGCACATGTCGATTAGATGGGATATGGTGATATTTATACACATGTGGATTCATGGATCTATGATTTTTATGTTGTACATCCAAATTGCTTCTAAAAGACTTGGGAATTTTGGGTGAATAGGAAGAATATGGAGGGTTCATATGGAGTGGTGTTTGGAAATTATTCAAGTATGTGTGCCTTCGTTGGATGAAGAGCTAGGGATGGTAGGCATGGTTGATGGAGGAATATATGGACCCAATATGGATGGAAGGGATGAAGACTTTACCTTTGGGACATAGGAACCCAATATGGATTTGGAGGATGGTGAAGGTGTATGGTTGCATTTGAATGGAGGGAGATAAGGTGTGAAAGGGATATCAACATCTTTGGCATGAGTTATATTTTCAAGGCTCTCATCTTTAAGATTTATCTTTATACCAACAGGCTTATGAGTAGCTTTCATGGGAGAAAATTTGATAGGATCAACTAAAGCTTGAAGGGATTTATTCTTACGCAAGGGATTTGGAGGAATGATGGTTTCTTGAGGTGAATATGGAAGATCATGACAAGGATTTGATGGGGTATTTTGATCTTGACAAGGATCTTCAGATGGTGTAGAGAGGATGTTTTTCTCTTCATTTTCAATATGTTCATTAGAAATGGTGGAAGGGATATCTTGATCTTGCTTGGGAAGTGGACTAGATATGGAGCTTGGAAGGACACTTTGTTCTTGACCCAGAAAGATATCATCTTGGAAGAAATGAAAGGCTGCAAGTGGATCATCACCATATTCTATGGATATTGGACCTTCATCAAATATGGGAGGGGATTGGATAACATCTTGATCTTGATCTTTATTGATACTTGTTTCTTTTCTCTTTGAATTATCCTCTTGACATGGAGCCACTTCTAAGGATAAGGTAGATGCTTGGATATGTGTGGGGAATGTTTGGAAGAATGGTGGATAATCCTTTTGAATAGGCATTGAAGCACATGGAAGCTTACGGTCTATGATCTTTGAAGCATGGAAACAATTTGCAGCAAGATGTAAATTAGCTTGGGTTTCTTTTAGAGGTAGCCCTTGAGGGTAGACATAGTCAACATGAAAAGTATCATTATTAGGCTTTCTCTTTGGTGGAGGAATTTTGGATAGTTGTGAAGTTTTTTGAGATGGACGAAGGATGAAAGGTATAAAGGCTATGGGAGAAACCTTGCTAGATAGGGGTTTTTGGTTTAAACCTTGCTTGAGAGTGACATCTTTATCTCCATTCTCTTTATCAAAAATAGGGTGGTCATGAAATTTCCCTTGATCCAAGATAGGTTTGTTGCTCTCAAACACTTCATTTCGTGAAGAAGATGAAGATATGAATGGCCCATCATCATAAAGAAAAAGAAAAAATGATCTTAACGATGGCTTTTTAGATGATGTATCCTTTTATTTTTCCTTATTCTTTCTTAAGGTTGATATGTCATCATTATGAGGAAGGGTTGCTCCTAATTGAGAAAATAATGCTTCTTTATCCTTCATCAAAAAATTTTCCATGATTTCAAGGAATACAGGATCTTGGGATGCCTCCAATATTGCATCGTCAGTTACATCATTGTATGGAGTCCTATGGAGATTTTGATCTTGATTTTGATAATTATTCTCCACCATAGGATTGATTTGTTTCTCAAATAGATTCATCATTATAGATATTCAAAGGAATATGATCTATTTGTTGCACTAGATATAAATAACTCTGAAAAGGGTATCCTAATATGATTTCAAAATCTTTCCAAACCCTTGGGAAATGCCCCTTGTTTTCCCTTCTTTGTTCCTAGGAGGCACTTGCCTATGTGTAGGTGGCCTTTAAATGTTGGTAAGCGGTTATTGGAATTACTCTACGCGGCACTCTACAGTTTGTAGGCGGCACATATTTATTTGTAGGTGGCATAGAATTGTTTGTAGGCGACACAAAATTGCTTGAGGTGGCCTAGAATTGTTTGTAGGCGGCCCAGAATTATTTGTAGGCGGCCTAGAATTTTTTTTAGGTGGCCCAGAATTGTTTTTAGGTGGCTCTTTGCTGATCAAAGTTGAAATTTTCAAATTTTTTTTATTTTAAAAGTTTAAAGGTTTTTTATCAGACCTATTAAAGAATATTCTTGCATGAAAATGAAGTACAAACTCAACACACACATCAAATTTGCACCATATCCCTAAAAAAACACTAAAAGTGTATGTTCTCAGATGTTTTTATGGGTTTGCACAAGAATGTCTTCCAAATAGTCTACCTTAGAGTCAACAATTTTGGCTTTTAACAATGGCCCTACAAAGGTAGATCTACTACTTTATCAAGGTCTCAAATTATTCTGGTCTATATCTTGCCAAGATCCTTTACCCCTTTGAGGGCTTCCCACACACACAAAAGTATGATTTTGCGTAATCCTGAAGGACTACTAGAGGAAGTGAGGATGGCTTGTACAAGTTTTAGTCACTTTCTGATTAAGGAAAAGTGCATTATTTTATAGTGGGTCAGATGATATTGTGGTAAAAGAAAGTATCTCCCACTTTAGGTCGTTCCCTCTCACCGTCCTCGTAAGGCAATTCTCGGGCGGCAGGCCCTTTAAAGCTCTATTTTAGCTAACATGTGCATAAAAGAGAAAAATGAACTTGGTCCAACAAGTTTGGGAATTTGATTCACTCAAAGAGTGAAGAGAATATCCCTATTGTCTTCCTTTCATTCCAAACACTTTAAGCAATTTTCTTCATTTTCAACCTCTTGACAAGGAGGTTCTTAAAAAGGAAATGTGTGGTTCAATTTGCCTATCCTTGTCCTTCTACCAAATTGGATTTTCACGTTTGGCTTTTTGATTCACTTCAAAAAGTGAAGAGCATATGCCTAATGCATGTTCAATTTGGAGGAAATAAAATATTTTCTAATTATTCTAGATTCAAAGAATGCCACAATTTAATCAAATGCAAGCTTGATAAGTGGAATACCTAATTTTGAAGCTAGCAAAAGGGCTAGATGCATTTCTAAATTTTTTTCTTGTTTTCTACTCACCTAGTGGTGATCATTCCCACTCCATCTCCTCCAACAAATTTAGTCAACACAAAGCATAGCAAAGTGAAGAAAAACTTGAAAACCTTTACAAGACACAAAAACTCCTAAAAGCCTTTTCCAATGAAAGATTTATTAATGAAAGCTTTTAAGGACATAAAGAATGCAAATTTACTCAAAGAGTAGGAAATTTTCTCTTATAAGAAAAAAACACCTTAATATAATGATCATATAAGTGTTCTTCAAATAACCTTTCTAAAAAATTTGCATTATGAACTTCCTTATGATTTTTGGTCTTAGCTCTTACCTCCTTGCTAGGCCTTGTGATCCACTTTTCTGGTTTCTATACTTTGGGGTGATTTTTCATCTGCAGAAACAAGAAACACAGAGAGTTAGAAAAGTGACAGAATCAACCAAAATTTGATTTGAAACAAAATATATTAAGTGGCACTTAACAACTAAATAGCGGCTATCAAATTTTAACAAGCATCACTTTAAACTTTACAAGCGGCTTTTTCCTATTACTACGCAACTCTTAAATTTTAACATGCGGTAAAATAAAGATACTGAGCGGCATAGAAATGATAAAGGGCGGTCAGAAAGTGTTGGTAAGGGGCTTTTGAACATTAGCAGGCGGTGCACTTTATCTGACAGGTGTTCTAATTTATCTGATAGGTGGTTTGATTTATCTGACAAGCGGCAATAGAGAAGAAGACGGAGATGAATCAGGCTTGTTAGGCGGCATTTTGGCGTTGGTAAGCAGTGCTTTGCATCGTATACGCGGCTCTTCTCCTATTTTCTACAAGAATAAAAATAAAAAACAAAGAAAACAGACCAAATGTCAAAATAAAATGTTAATATAGAGGCTTAGAGCCCCACGGTGGGTGCCATTATGTGTGTAAGAAAATACGCATTCATGAAATTAAGAATGTAAGCAAGAATTCTATGGAAAGATAAACAAGTTATTTTAAAGAATTGAAACTAAACAAACTATATCATCTCATGGTTCTCTATCCAAGATTTGTTAAGAGAGCTCTCAGGCTTAATCTCTCTCAAGGACAATCCTAGAATGAGATATATATGAATTTCAATGCTCAAATCTAGCTAGAATGCTTAAAATGCTTAGAAATGCTCCAAGATCATGAAAGAAAATTAGCAAATACTCCTAAACATGATACTAAATGATAATTTAAATGCTAAAAACTCTCTCAAATCTCTCAAATGCTCCTGAATATGCTCTCAATATTGCTATCATTATGCCTATAATAAGGATGCTTTGGCTCTTGAAATCTTGGATCCAAATACAAAGGAAATTGCTTGTATTTATAGCATTTTCCAAGGGTAGGGGGTAGAGTGAGTTGATCATGATCAAAGCTTGGTTAAGTCAAAAGCTTTGAGGTGTTTGCAAATGGAGGGAAAGTTGGTTGGTTGTCTCAAAGAATTTAGGAATTAAATAACTCCATCATTTAATTAAATTAGCCATGGAAGGGTGATTGGGTTGGATTTGATCCCCTTTGATTTGATTTATACAATTGAAAAATTAATTGCATAATTTGATTATTCCCTTTAGGCTTGAATTTAATTATTTGATTTCATGATTATTTAATCTTTTAATTTGATTTGAATTTTTTCCATTTGATTTTCATTGATTAAATGTCCATTTGATGATGTTTTGAAGCATTTGGCTGAGCTTTATGATTTGGAATATTTGAGGTACACCTGGTAAATTTTAGGTGTCTACAAATACTAGGTCAAGAGTGAGAGATAATCCAAAAGTTGAGTTGAATAGTGGGATCCCCACTACTTCAAGAACTAGGATGTCATGGAGAGAGAAGAAGAACCAAGAAAATATTAATGATTCTTCTCCAGGAAATGAAGATAATAGCACTAGAAGGAAGGATACCAATCAGTCTTGTCCTGAGGGGAACACCTCAGAGTACAAAAATGCCCCCGACCTTGCACTACAAACCTAAGTAGTTACTACTACTTCTATTGAGAGAGAAGGAACTACCACAATTAGCTCAGACTTTGAAGTTCCTTCTGATGAGCTTGCTGAGGAAGAAATAATTCTCATAAGGCAACTATCCATTATTCAACAAAAGAAAAGGGAAAAGGATCATAAAAAGAAAAAAACATGAGCATAAGGATGTTGATAAATTTAGAAGAATATATTTGAGAGATCAAGCTACAAAATTTGTTGAGAATTCTCATAGAGACCAAAGACTCCAAACACACACAAAGATTTTGATCGTCAAACCTTCAGAGATAAAGGTAAAAATAAGATTACTGAAAATGAAGTTGAGGAAGAAAAAACACATAAAGTCCTGATTGAGCAAATGTCTAAGCTAGGCATTGATCTTGAAAATAATAAAAAAGAAAGAGAAACTATGCTAAGATGCCAAATAAATTTGAAGCGAAAGCTACTACTGTCAAAATGAAGAAAAAAATTGGTTTCTTACAATCTGCTACAATCTCCTATGCTGATACAGAGAATGCTACAACATCAAGAAACAAGGCTTCTTCTTTCAGAGACCATAGAAAATTCTTTGCTCCTAAAGATACTGACAAATTCCAAAGGAGACCACTTCCTAAAGAAACCTTTACAAACAATTTTATTTTATGGGAATTTCAGGTTACCCTAATGCAATACCAGAAGATATGGGAGAAAACCATTCAAAATTTTCATGAAATAATGTTTTAACTTGTGAAGAGAATTTAACAATTTTTTTTGATGTTATAGATGATCTAAATATCAATCATGAGGATTTCCTAATGAAAATTTTTGTACAATCCTTAGTAGAAGATGCTACAGAATGTTTTAGGAGTCTATCTCATGGCTCTATAGGAACAATGGATGAATTGATTGATCTATTTAAGGATCAATATGGTGATAAGACTAATGAAGGATTTTTTCTCAATGAATTCAACAATATAAAGAAGAACTCAAATGAAGAAGTAACTGAGTTCAACACAAGATTCCAATGAGCCATGCATAAGTTGTTTCCAAAAAATGAAGTTGGATCAAAAGGTATTTCTTGCTACCTATCTCAAAGCTTTTGATTCAAAAATGGGTTATGCACTTAGAGATAAGAATCTGAGAACTCTAACAGAAGCTTACAAAACAACTGTAAATATAGAAATGAATAGGAGGATATCAAGAAAATTGGGTAAAAGAGATGATCTACGCTTTAGTAGGAGTAATCAAAAGGAACCTGAATACAGATAATACAAGGCTCCACATAATAAAGACCATCCTATAATAATAAATATAACCCACAAAATAGGATGCAGATTTATCCCTATGATACCCAATTCAAGGATGGAAAGCTTATTGCTCCACCAAGGAAAGACAAACCTAAGAATAGGACTCCTGATCCTCTACATAAAAATACTATTCACATGTGTAATGATGAATGTTGGTGTGAGGCTTGTGAAGCACCTCACAATCCTTATTTTTGCATTGTTTCTTTAGATATAAAACAAAATGAAGAGAACGAAAAGGATGAAAATGAGTTATGTGATTTCAGTATGAGTAATGCTTATTCATTTCATGACATAGATTCTGACGATGAGATTGAAAATCATGACATATATGCATCGCAAGGTAGAATATAAGTTCATCACATAAGGTTTTATCGCCAAAATAGTCAGGAATCCTTAGTAGTGAGAAAATCCTCTGATGAATAAAAAGCTAGAATCACTATTGATTTAGTGAACAAAGCAAGAAATAAATATCACCTAGGAAATAGAGTTGTGCGAAATGTTGGTAGTCAACCACCAGGCATCTTCATTAAAGAAAATAAAATAGATGCCAAATATGTACCAAAAATAGATGGACCTAGAAAAAATGCAAACAAACCTAAGGTTAAAATAGTAAACAAAGATAATGAACCAAAAGATGTATGTATAGAAAAGGCTAAAGTGCCAGAAGCAAGTTCTTCCTCCCCCAAATTTGAAAATAAGAAATCCAAGAAGGAATCTAGCCTGTTGTGAACATTAAGATAGAGGAAAATAATATTATTGTAGAAAAACCTAAAACCTCTGATATAAAGTATACTCTAGTGGATATGGGCTAGTGTTTATTTCAGATGAATGTGAAGTTCCCATTCCTAGAAATGATGATGATAAAAGAACACAAATAAAAATTCCTTTCAGCGTTTAATAATGCATCGCCAGTAAAACCTCATAAACTAGAACATATTGAAAAGAAACTCAACAGTAAGGGAAAGGAGCCTGAGGGCATGATTTCTGAGATCCCTTAGATTTACTTAAACACAAATACTTCTGCAAGGGTTGTTGACCCATTTTTCTTTACATTGGTAATAAATGGAAAGATGCTCAAAAATTGCATGATAGGATCAAGAGCATCTAATACACTCATGCCTGTAGAAATCATTAGATCCATGGGATTTCCAGTAGATACTCCTCATAGGAGGTGTCAAGCAATGGATTCAAGAGAAATCCCTATTGTTGGAACCATTGAAGCCTTACCTTAAAAATTAGCCATATGCCCTGATAGAATGTTGACTATGAGTGTACTGGTGGTTGATATCCTACCACATTATGGCATCTTGTTGTCTAGAAAATGGGGTGCTTCAATGGGGGGTAGTATTTAGTGTGACTTGTCCTATGCCACTTTCAATATAGAGGGGAATAATTTAAAGGTGTCTAGAGAGGTAATAACACCTCATATGATAGAATTGCATGAGGATACAGATATTAATTACTATGTTGATATTGACATGGAAAATTTCAGAATCAAAAGGAGCGGTCACCAATGTGAGAATATTGATCCTTCAGTGAAGGAGTTAACTACACAGAGTGATGGTTTATGGAAAATGTATTTTGATGGATCCTGTTCAAAAGAAGGATCAGGAGATGGAGTTCTACTTATATCCTCATCAGGTACCACATTGAAATATTATTTTATGTTATCTTTTTAGTGTACAAATAATACAGTAGAATATGAAGCTTTATTTCCAGGGCTAGAGATTGCTTCTTCACATGGTATAAAGTGTTTAAAAGTTTATGGTGACTCAGAGTTAGTAGTAGCCCAACTAAGGTCCAAATATGATGTGAATAATGATAGACTAAAGATGTATAAACATGCTATTTGGGACCAAATGGAATTTTTTGATGCCTTCAATATAAATTTGATAGAAATGTCTAGAAATATTATGGCATCTTTTTAGCTAATGTTTCTTTGAAATTTGATAATTTGACCTTAAATGGGAAATCAATTGTTGAGGTTAGAATAAGACCAATTGTCCCTAGAAATATTTACAACAAGCAATTATTTGAAGATGACCAAGATATCCTTAGATTTCTTCAAAGCCTTGATCATTATGAAGACCAGCACATAGATTGCAATAATTTGCTTGAGGTCATTGATGGTAAGGATTGTATACTGGGGGATGAGGTTGTCCAACTAAGTTCTAACCAGATTCCTAAGGAATTGGTAGAACTAGAGGCATTGTTTGGTAGTCAGAATGAAAATACAACAAGAATAAGCAATGCTAAGAATAAGGATTTAGAGGAGATAAATCTAGGATTAGAGACCACTCCTTAGATAGTTTATATTGGAAAAGGATTGGATTCCCATGTCAGAACCAATTTGATAAAATTATTGAGAAAACATAAGCATGTGTTTGCATGGTCATATGAAGATTTAAAAGCTTATAGGGAAAACCTTTTCCCGCATGAAATCCCACTCAAAATAGATGTGAAACTATTTAGACAAAAATAGAGACCCATCAATCCACTGTTGGCTCCCAAGATGCAAAAGGAGTTGATGAAATTAAAGGATGCAGGAATTATCCATCCTATCAGACATTCAACATGGGTTTCAAATCTAGTACTAGTAAGAAAAAAGAATGGTGATATAAGATTTTGTGTTGATTTCAGAAATCTGAACATTGCATCCTTAAAAGACAATTATTCTCTGCCAAACATGGAAGCAATGTTGCATAAGGTAACTGGTTGTGAGCTATTATCAATGATGGATGTCTTTTCAGGCTACAACCAGGTACTTGTAAAAGAGTTAGAACAATTTAAGACTGTATTTACTACTCCATGGGGAACTTATGTATATATTAGAATGTCATTTAGACTAATAAATGCAGGAGAAGCTTTTCAAAGAGCCATGGATGTAGCATTCAAAGAGTTTATTGATTTATTCATGGTTATCTACAAAGATGATTTGACTGCATTTTCTAAGATATCAGGGATCATTGTGAGCATCTAGAAAAAAAATTCAATAAAGCTTTGGAATATGGTGTTTCACTAAATCCTAGAAAGTGCCAATTTGCAGCCACAGAAGGAAAGCTATTGGGACATATAGTGTCCAAATATGTAGTAAGGATAGACCTTGAGAGAATAGAATCTATTCAAAAGGTCAATGCTCCAAACAATATAAAAGGTGTGCAATGTTTCCTTGGAAAGATCAATTTTGTTAGAAGATTCATTGCAAATTTTGCTAAAATTGTCAAGCCAATCATTAGGTTATTAAAGAAAGATGCAAAGTTCTAGTGGAATGAAGAAGCTTAGTTAGCATTTGAAAAAATTAAGAAAGCATTTTAGGAGGCCCCTGTTCTAAAATCTTCTTATTACAGTAAGTCCTTTTCTTTGTTCTCATTTGCATCTTTTCATACTATTGTTGTTGTTTTTCTTCGGAAAGATGAAGAGGGATTTTAACAGCGAATTGGATTCTTTAGCAAATCTCTCCAAGATAAAGAGCTTAAATATGAAATGATGGAGAAGCAAGCATATGCATTGGTAAAAGATGTTAAATCATTCAGACCCTACCTAGTTTGTGCCAAAGTTCTTGCATATGTATCTCATTTAGTAGTAAAGGATATTCTTGCCCAATCAGAAGTGACTGGCAAGAGATGTAAATAGATTAATAGAATTCAAGAATTTAACATAGAGATCGATATTACTAAATTGGTTAGAGGAAAAGTTCTAGCAAAACTTATGATGGAAGAAATTCTAGACTTGGTACAAGTGAATAATGTGGTGATACAAGATTCAACAATAGCAAGTATTGAAAGACAACCATTCTATGTCGATATCATGTATTACCTTAAGAATGCTCAGTGTCTTGAACTCATGTCAGATAATCAAAAAAGGAATCTTAAACTAAAAGATTAGAAGTACACCTTAGTTCAAGGAGATCTGTATTGGAAGGAGAGAAATGGTGTACTACTATTATGTTTACATAAAAGCCAAGCTGAGAAAAGTACTATTTGAAATGCATGGTGGAGTATGTGGGGGGAATTTTTTACTAAGACCACTGCCCATAAGATTTTGAGGGGTGGATATTATTGGCCTAGTATATTTGAAGATAATTATGCATTTGTCAGGAAATGTAAGCCTTGCTAGAGGTTCTCAAATAAGTTAAATTCTCAGGTGCCCTGTTGCTGAACCCTGTGACTGCTAAAGCACCTTTTGCAATATGGGGTATTGATTTTATTGGAGAATTTTTAGAGAAATCTAGTGGAGAAAATAGTTGGATACTTTTTTCCACTGACTATTTTACAAAGTGTATTGAAGATATTGCCACTAAAAAAGAAACAAGAAAAGTGGTTACTTATTTTTTACTACAAAATATTTTAACCAGATTTGGTGTCCCTGCCAAGCTGGTAACGAATAATGCTATGTGTTTTAGATCAGATGAGATCAGGGATTTATGCAATCAATATGGGATCATAATTTCTTATTCATCCCCATATCATCCTCAGGAAAATGGCCAAATAGAATCTAGCAATAAACGCATTTTGAAAATTTTAAAGAAGACCTTGGAAAAGAACAAAAGAGCTTGGCACACAAATTTGAAACTAGCTCTATAGGATTATCAAATAATAGTCAAGAAAGCCACTGGTAAGTCACCATTTGAACTTGTATATGGTTTACAATCTAGAATGCCTAAGAACAATTTGTTACTTGTATACAACTTTATCCTGGAAGAAGAGCTATAAATATCTTATCCAATGAAAGATAGAATAATACAATTAGCAGAGCTTGATGAAATCAAAAGAGAAGGTCAAAAAGAAAATATAAAGTTGAAACTAAAAATGAAGTATCTTTTTTATAAGAGAGTAGGTAGTAGAAAATTTATACCTGGTGATGCAGTACTCCAATGGAATGTTAGAGTAGAGGATAAAGGGAAACACAAGAAGTTTGAATCCTTATGGCTTGGTCCCTTTATTATTTCTCAGAGCTTTGGTAAATATTCCTATATCTCGAAGAACATGCATGAGGAATGATTTGAATTGCAACTGCATTGGTAGTTCTTGAAGCCTTT
The DNA here is from genome assembly GCA_018584345.1 of Thuja plicata. NCBI lineage: Eukaryota > Viridiplantae > Streptophyta > Pinopsida > Cupressales > Cupressaceae > Thuja > Thuja plicata. The sequence goes on from MU225430.1 coordinate 1,637,581, forward strand.
CTTCAGTTGAAAGTGATAATTTTATATACAACAAATTTATGTATTATATGTAAATAGGTGTGTTTCTTTTAGTTATGTGATTCTTTCTACAATAGGTTATTCATCATCTTTTTAGTGATTTGCAAATAGAGATTTTGTGGTTCTTGATATAAACTTGTGTTTAAGCATCCTCAAATAGAGTCACTGTTGGTTGTTTTTCTTATTTTGTAGTCTTGCCAGAAATGTTTTTTGAATTCCCAGTCATTTCCATGCTTGAGAGTTGAAATGATTGTCCAATGCTATAATTTTTCTTTGCAAATGATGATTTTAGTCATGAACCTAGTGAAGAATGCAAAAAACCCTAAGTCCTAGGTCATCCACTATTCAAAAGTGGCTAAAACCCTAGTTCTCTCAACCATATTTCTATTTTGAAGTTACTTTATCGTAACTTAAAGTATTTGATATATTGTGTGCTTTTTGAATTTAGTCACAAAGTCTTGTAAAGCTTCAAGAATATTCTATTTTATCATGAGACTTAAAGCAAAAATTCCTTGTCGCGTTATCTCCCAAGGAAAAGAATATACTTCAGATGATAGGAAGACTTAGCATAGACCGTCCATCTTGAGTTTCATCCAACGGTGGTTGGGAAGTCTCATAATAAACCCTGTAGTTAGAAAATATTCCAGCAACACAGAGTTCTTTTGGTCGCAAAGTCTCCAAAGTAAACAATAGTTTAATGTCAGGTTTCATATTAATGTTAGTCGTTGGGTTGTAGAAGAAAGTAAGAGTTAAGTGAAAAATCATAAGACTTGGTGACAACCATCAGATTAAAAGAAGATCCAATGGTTGGCATTAAGTTGCTGAGAAATTTTGAAAATTCAAAGATGATTCAATGATTAAGAGACAAAAGGAAGACATTGATACACGTGTCAAAATATGCAACGGTCACGTAGTCTCTGAGGAAATTTTAAAATAAAGAATATATCTAGCAACTTATACATGATAGTCACATAGTCTTGTAACAAATTAGGGTTTGCCTCAAAGATCTGGAGACCAAAGATCTGGAGACTTAGTGCAGACTATCGGATGCAGATGAAAGAAGATCTACGATAGTTGGGTAAGTGAAAAATTATTCAGTGATTAAGAGATAAAGTATAGTCGCATGGTCTTGAGATAAATTATCATTTGAAAGGTTTTGTTAGTGACAAGGAGATTACAGAGTCACCAAGTCTCTAAAAGGAAACCAAGGTTTAAGATGAGTTGTTAGAAGCCTCAGTCGCCAAGTCTCAGAAAGAATATGAGTTAAGATATTTCATTTGGTGACTAGGAGATAACTGTTGATCAGGAAGTTGATCGTGTGGTAGTCGCCAAGTCTCAGTAAGAAACCAAAGTTAAGGCTATCTCTCAGCGATAAAGAGACAATGTAGTTGTGAGGTCGCTAATAAGAAAACCAAAGTTTGAACAAAGACTTTTCTTTGGCGCCAAGATGTAGAGTTGCTAGCCAATGGAAATTGAGAGATTTATGACAAGTGTGTTAAGAGGTAGTTGAGATGTATTCAATATAGCCAATCAGATCAAGTCTAGATTCATTTTGAATATAATAAGGGTTTTTTTATGAAAAGGAACTCATTCAAATTTGATCTCCTGTCACTTTCAGAGGCTATGACTAGGAAAGGAAATTGATTTCACAGCGCGAAGAATTGAAGGCGAAAGTGATTGAATTAGAAATCTATGACTTGTGCATTGATGGTTCTGAAATAAATAGAGGTTATCATTAATCATTACATTTTACAAAAAAATTATTGTTTTCAGAGTGAAACTTGCTAAGTAATTAGTGTGTACAGAAAAGAAAGCTTCTCAGATTTGCAGAGTGAAACAAGCAGGTTTTAATTCAAGAATCTAGGGACTTTCAATGATAATCAATGCTCTAGATCAAATTTAGTGACTTACAGTTGGAAGTGAGTGTTTTTGGGGATAGATTTGTTTGAATATTGGTAAATATAAGGTGTGATCAGAATAAAGGATAAGATGAGTCAAGCAATAAGCGTAGCTTCTACTAGCGGGAAAAGTGAGGATGCAGAGGACAATATGAAGGGGAAAAGGAATTACTCAGAGGAATTTATCGATTTTCTCCCTAGATCCAACCAAAATAGAAAGGTAAATATCATCAATCTCATTAATGATTTGTCATACATTAGAGATGCTAAAACTCTAGTTTCTTTTGGTTATTTCATTTTTAATTACTTCTACAAAAATAGTGATGAAGTTGTTCCAATTTCAAACACATGGACTCGTGGATTAGAAAAATTAGTAGTCCCTTATATCTTTCTAGATGTTGATTTAATTCTAGAGATGGCCAATAGGTATGATGTCCTTACTCAGACCATAAAAGAGATGATGGGAAAGGCCTCATAACCCTAGATAGAAATTCATTATATTCAATGTCTATTACCCAATGTCTGCGGAGATAAATTTGAAAGGTTTAGAGGCCAGATAGACAACAGAGTCTAGCATTGCATCAAAGTTGATCCAGGAGTATCATGTACCTAGAAAGATAAAGAATTACATAGTGCCTATCCCAGGAAATGCTCCCTACTATTATAAGGACCTCAACTTTTACATGAAGTACCTTTACTATGCATTATGCAGATTTTTGGGAGTGGATGGAGGGCCTGAGAGAATAAGTGCAGGCATCCTCATGATTGTCTTAGATATTCAGATCCCTCATTTTAGCACAAGCTATGATAATATTTAGTATATAATTGACAAAATGCATCAAGGGTTTGTTTATATTTGAAACAAGGAGAAAAACCCTAAATTCATACATTATTCCATATTAATGCATTTGATTCTATATACAATTTTCCTCTTATGGATTGCTAGATGCTAAGGCCATAGAGGTTTTATCAAAATCAGGCCAACTCGATACAATTCTGGTTAAGAGTGTGGAACTAAGCCTCAAGGGACCAAGAATTTTTTTACTTTCCAAAATATGATAGTATATCCAATCCTCAAGTGTTTAGGTGTAGGAAAGAATAGGTTGCTAGTGAAGGTACTAAAATTTCTAACCTTGCCATGCCAATATGTTAATAAATGGCGAGGAGACCACGACTGGGGGCACTTTTACAATGAAAATAATTACATTTTAATAAGGTTTTATGGTTGTACTCACCCATCCCATGTTCTACCATTCCATGTGCCACCTAGAATTGTAGCAATGGAGTTTATCCAACAGTAAATTTTAATAGACATGGAGCACCTGGCTCCTCATAGGAAGGGTACATTTACCCCTAGAAAATTCAAGATCTACAAATTCACAATTGGTAAAAGGGTAGTGGATCCAGTTAATAATTGGATGAGCCATTATAGGATGAATGTAGCCCTATGTAGATACACTAAAACTGGAGGTTTCATATTGAGTGCTAGGAAGCTCTTAACACCTACTATTCCCTATACTAAAGAACATAAAAATGTGTTGAAGAAGACCTCATTAGAAATATAATGGATGATGAAGAATTCAATCAAAGGGCTGGCAAGTTTAATGAATTAATGGATTTGGAGAGATAAGTGAAGAGGAAAGGAATCACTTTTGGGGGTTTCTTCCTAGATTTACATTATCTGAAAAGACTTGATGCCATGATTGAGTCTAACTATTTTTTATGTAATCAACTTGAGGATGCACTTGAAGTAAAGGATAAAGGCCATAAAGGGAATTCTTCATTAGAATATGAGAAGGATAGTGATGTAGACTTTTCAATTCCTAACCCCACTCCAATGGAACAACCATTTGTTGAAGAACAGGTAGTAGAAGGAGAAAATATAATTGACCTAATAGAGGTACATGAGACTGAAGCCATTAATGAGCCCCCATTAAAGAAACAAAGAGTAGAAATATGGGATCCATCTCATGATAAGAAAAAAGAAAAGAAAAAGGATAGAATTGATACTCTCATTACTGGTGATAGATCTTATGATCATAAACTAAGGAAGCAAATAAGATTAGGAAAAAAGATGTAGAAAGATGATGAAGAGGAAATTGAATTACCTCTTCTAACATGCACAGATGAGAGATTGCTACATCAACAAAAAAATTTAATTGATGATAATTTTATTAAGAATAAATAGTTTAAAGAGTTTCTTATTTGGAACAAGTAGAAGCAACTTGAAGCACAACTGAAGTTGGAAGGAGGAGATCCAGTAAAAAGTGAGGCCTTGTAGGCATTGCAAGATTATGAACGTGATTTAGAACAAATAACACTAGAAGAAGCTAGGAAACTGGTAAATTCCAGTGGAATGTTGTTGGTTGAAGGATGAGACTTAGCCTCAACTTTCATAATTGACCAGATAAGGAAGCAACCTGATGTCAAGCTATCATCAAAAGTCCAGGTTGGAGAAATGATAATACAATTTGGATATAATCCAAAATCCTAGGCCCTAGCGAAGTGGAGCTTAGCTCCAAAGGATCAGAAGCCATCCTTGATGAACATACAAGACAAAATGGAGTGGGTCAAGATCATTTGGTCTATCCAGAACATAGGAGACTTGGAAATTTCTTAGGTTCTCACTCATTTTTCACAAATGAGTGAAGCTAAGGCTGCCTCGATGTCCAAGAGATTCAGAAAACTAGCTAGTGAAATCAGTGATATAGTTAAGGACAGGGAGTTGTGTATGATAAAAATCTAGGAATAGGAGAAGCTAATATTAGAATTGACACAAAAGCTGCTAGACATGCCTGAAGTTGCCCCTGTAGTGCACAAAGACAGAATAGAGGCTGAAGTTCAAACATAGGAAATAGAGTATGTTGTAGCAGAGACAGAGCAGGAGATTAATGAGCATAATAATATTATTTTAGGGTCATTGAATGAAATTTTGCAGCATAGAATCAATGTAACAAAGGATAAAATAGATATAGTATATGGAGCCTATGGTGAATTTCCAGGCCTACAAGTGGAAGTAAACAATTTTGTTTCAATTTTGAACCCTTACTATAATACATGGTCAGGCAGAACAAGATTATTTGAGAGGTTAGCATCTTTGCAAACACATAGATCAGATCTGCCAGAAATAGTAACCCAAGTATGTTAGGAGATAGAAGAGATAGCGGTGACCTTGTCCTTTTTCAAAGGCAAATAAAATTAGACTGAGACAAGATTTAACATGTTTGGGCCTGATTACAACATATTTGTGGCTTTAATAAGATCAGAAGATAATAAAATCAAGCCACTAGGGGTATGGAGCTCAGAATTTGACACTGTGCTACCTAATAAAGAGGTGTATGTTTTTGACAAAGGAGAATTATATATGCAAAGATATAATAAGATCCTAGACGAAGCTTTTAAGGCACAAACATATTTCAACAAATTCATTACAGATGTCAAAAGCATGATGGATGCGAGGTGGGAGAGACAAAAGACCCAATTGAAGAATATCCAGAGCTTTGAATGGCTGAAGGAAGATGATGTCATAGATTCAGACATTTTAACAAAGCCCAAGAAGAAAAATCTTGTCACTATTGACCTAGATGTTATGTATGAAGAATAGGAGGACACATGGCGCATGCTCTTTGAGCACATGGAGGTTAGCTATCTTGAAGACTAGTGTAAATTATCCTATAGAGGCGATCACTAGGTCTTTCTACAAATATTAGAATCTATCTTGAACACATACAAACAAAGATGCTAGATATTAGAAGAAGAGAGAACAAATCAGATTTTATTCTTCATTTTCTTCCATCCACCGATTGGTTCATTCCTGTCTTTTTTCTTTTCTATATTTTAGGGTTAGGTCTTAAAACCATCTGAAGCTTGTTGCATCTTCATTCTTAATGATTCCAAGATTGTTTTAGCCTACAAATAGAGCATATTGTAACATTTTAAAGATGATAGAATATAATTACAAGGCAGACTACTACAATTTTGCCCGAGCCTCTGTAATTTTTCTCTATTAAATATATTTTTAAGTAGTTAGACATTAATAAAATACATTGTCATTTCTATTTTATATCTTGTGTTGTCTATTTTATCTTTATTCAATATTTTATGTGTTTATTTGTAAGGCATTTAAATACATCAACTACAAGGTAGTTGTGCAATCCTTTGTGAGGTCCTTCAAAGAACAAATAATTCTTCCAGCTGATCCCAAGAAGCTTAATACTGATATTTAAGATCTGATAGAAAGGATATAGGAGTGAGTGGATAGTTTGTAAGACATTCTATCTAGGTTGCATTTATTTTCATTAGTCACCTAATTGTGGACTTGCATTCAAGATTGACTCTATATCCCATAGGATCAGGCACTAGTTTATGCTTTTGCTAGTAATTATTCATCATCCAATATTTAAGATCAATAAATCAATTACATTATGTTCATAAGAAAGCATACATTCATAAGTAATTGTATTCAAAGAGATACTACAATTCAGTTTTATGTTTCCTTCCAGAGAGAATCAAATAGGGTGCCCCTCTTAAGTTTAGAGAACTGTAAAAGGAAGAAGGATGAGAATCCTTATCACATTACTATTTGCTATTGTCAAAGTAATAGTTTGGCTTATTAAGCTCTGTATCAGATTATTCACAGTTATTTGCATAGTTATCAAATTATTGCTATAGTAGAAGGCATTTATAAGGTTAGTAAGAAGACATAATCCGTGATAATAGATAGTGTAAATCAGTAATCATTCAAAGGTAATACCTGCCTGAGTCAGTAGATCTCAAAAAAGGAGGATCTTATGCGATCATTATAAATTAGGGTTTTCTTTCATATAGAATTTTTGAAATATACAAGAGAAAGCATTCGTACTTTTTTTAAAAGATACTTGCAAGAAAAATCCCTAACATTGTCAAAGTTCCAAAGATTATTGAGAAATTGCAGTTGGCTTCTCCATATAAAATTGAAGCATCAACTCGGTTTCTACACCAGTGGTGTAAACCCTTCCAAGGAACCAGCCACAAGCACCATGATGTCTAATCCTCCTCCAATTCATTCAAATAATTCAATCTAATGACATGGAAAAATTCATATTATTTCATGATTTATAAAATAGAGAGAACTATATAAGAATAACTCTAACAAAAAAATGGCAGATATGCCTTAATCCATTGCTTAGAGGTACAACATAAAATGATATTCTATTTATCAGTGGATTAAAATAAAAAAATAAATTTATAATACAAAGAGTATACATTTATTGATAGGAAAAATTTCAGATCCATTCATGCCTATATGTATGGTCTATTCCTAGTTTCAAGACAATGACTAACCAAATGGACAACATGAAGATGATAATAAAGAACTTATAAATTTTAGTATTGTAGAAATTTACCTGTGAATCATTTATCTTGACTTGTAGCCTCTTTTATTTTGGAATCTAAAATTCCAATATGAAACCAAACCAAATTGCACTCAAGGATCAATATTCTCATCCTAATTGACCCGATCTTACTAAATGGCCATTAGGATTTAGGTAACTAGAATTTGGTAGTGTCAAGCCCTCTCAAGAAAGGCATATTTATTTGTTATAACATGATACTTCTTGAAAAATAATCAATCAATAGTTCAAATTTAATATTTAAATATTTTGTTTATGGATCATAAATACCAAAAACTCGAGATAGACTAAATCTGTGTGTGTGTGTGTGCGCGCGCGTGTGCGTGCGCGCGTGTGAGCATGCATTCATGTGTATTCTCAAAGTTGTAGAAATAATTCTAGATTTAGTTGATCCAAGACACTAGAAATTCTATGTAAGGTTTTTAGGGACTAGCACACTTATTATTCATACCACCTCAAGTGGCTCATCCCGATCTTTAATAAAGGGTAATATTATATCGTGTTCATCAATATCTAGTGTTCACTATTAGCTTCCAAATGAACATGGAACTCGATGAAGATATAGAGTGGTAGAAATTACAAGGTGGCTATATAGATATATCTTATTGTCAGGTTGATAATTAATAAAATGCATCCCACGTCAAAATATTTTGAGTTATTTAAAATACGTCCCTTGCACTAAAACTTAACCTACATGGGAAATAACATTCCAAAGTAAATCATGCATACATACAACATTTTCAATGTACAAGAAGTCACATTTTCAAGGATTAAGTGGAAGGTCCATGAAACAATTTTTCTTCAGGTAACATATGTAACATTTTTTTTTAAATATATTAAATATTGAATGAAGTTAAATGTATGATATATTTAAAGAAAATTAAGGATATAAGTAACACCTTTCATGTTTCCAACTTCTATGGCAACTGCAAAACATCCCTTCTAGTAAATTTACCTAGAAAATTGAAGTTAGACAATAAGAACCACTTTCAACCTAGATTTATATTAAATACTTTTTCATGTTAAACTAGACCAACATGATTAAAATTAACTACACACATGTAAATGTTTGCACTATATAAACATGTGATATAGATATACATACCTATATTAATGAACTTTGACATATGTTTATAATCATTAGAAATGAAAAGATTGTCTTCAAATATTTCATCCTCACCATTGTCATATGTCTATACAAAGATGCATGAAAAATATTAAAGAAAATCAAGTATTCAATATATTTGTCAAATGTTACAAGAGAATAATATATATTTTAATTTCAAAACAATACACATTTTCATATATCAAATGACAATGAAATATAACTGCAACTATGCATAACTATGATTGAGTATTCTCCCTCAAGTTTAAATTCTCTTAGACATTGTCAATTTTCCTTGATGGTAGATATCATGACATTTTTTGTTCCTCATACCTCTTTATTTTTTAAATATTAGTACAAAACAAAAGAGAAACAAGGAAAACCTACTTCATCTCACTTTTTGCATGCTTATTAAATGAAAAGGAGGAATAAAGCGTATTCCCACTCTCATAAATCAGAAATTTCTAAGTTGGTAGTAAGTGACTACTCCACCAAAAGGAGGTAAACAAATAATAAATTATTTCATGAACCCATACATACAGTAATGATTCTAATATTTTCTACTAGAATCTAAACAAATAATTTTATATTTTATGTTTTACATGTAATAGATCTCTAGTGACCTCCATCACCATAGGAATAATTTAAAAAGTATTTTCACATACATATTTTAAGTTATCTCCTTAAGAGAGCGGTTGTAAAAAACAGACATTAATATGTTTGTAAAGGTCATATATAGATTCATTGCACTTATCATAATACATACTGAATTAGGATAATGTGACAAAAACAAATGTAGATTACCATATAAATGAATTCAAATTAAGAACACATTACTTTATGAAATACAATTAATTGTTTCATCACTAATCAATTATATTAATTCACCTATCATGGTCAATTCTTTAGTTTGACAAAAATATAAAGTTCATTATCTACTTGCATAAATGTCTCATCAATTTTTGTTAGCATAAATTTGGTTGTGTCTTTAGAGCTTAAAGTGACCATCTCCTTTTTATCTTTTATTATTATAAGAAAGAAAGATAATGGAGAGTAAAATATAACCACCTCCTTTTCATTTAGGATTAGTATAAAAAAACAAGGCACTAGAGAATAAAATAAAACCATCTCCCTTATATGTATTAAATCACTTAAAAAAAAAAAGATAGTAAAAGAAACCATCTCACTTTCATCTAAGACCATTTTAAGAAAATAAGATATTATACAATAAAAGATAACCATCTCCCTTTTTTTTTTGTTTGGCAAAAATGGCTGGGCCATTAAGATTTTTTAGTATAATACTTGTTTCAAAGGCTTAGGAGGGAAATAAACAGTGAATAAAATTCTCCTTCATTGCCATTAGAGAGATTTATAAACAATTTACAAAGCCAATAAGGCCCAAAAGACTAGATTCACCATAACCCCAAAACCCGGTTCCAATCTGCTATCCACAAGAGGATTTAGAACCTTCAAATATTTGCTTCTAGCCCCTAAAACCCCATTGGATGCACTAGACCATTTTTTTTAAGCAAGAGGCTTCATACTTAAAAAAAATTTAAAGTAGTACCAATAGCAAAAATTGTTATCAAAATCACTACCTATCCAAGGAGAAAGAAGACGCAAAATTCAAAAAGTTTAAACAGAAGCAACAACGCTTATCTTTTCACCTTTCTCTTTGCCAGAGCCTTGCCCCTTGCAGATGTGGCTGAAAGTGCATGAGAAGTGGACATTGTTGGGGATGAAGCATTGGTGTCATTGTCAACATATGCTAGCATAGTGGAGAACCTATCAAACAACAAGAAGGTGTTTGCTACCATTCCACTAGGCAGGATATCCATGAACTTAATGATTTCATTTCTTAGGTGTATGATATCCTGACCTTGCAGTGAGAGCTTGAGTATATCATAGAGGTGTACGATTTCCTTCTTATTCTCCAACTCTGCCAGATGGAATAAACCCCCTATCGAGGCTATAGATGGCCTCAGCTGGTACCCATTGATATCTTCTTGCAGTTCCTCCACCGAGACAAAATCATTCGTCAGAATTTTGTTGGTCATTCGGAAGAAGATATCAAAATCTAGCACCATTTCGTACCAATTGGAGAGAAAGACTGAAATCACTTGGGTGTGCAGAAGATGAGAGGGGCGTCTAGGAGCAAGATACTGCCACCTATTATACCTATGATAACATCCATTACTAGTTCCAGAAGTGGCTTGAATGAAATGTCCATCTGACGACCCAAATATGGGCCTAAAATTTGGTGTTCCCAATGTTGTACCCTCAGGGAAACTCTCAAATGTAGCTCCTTGTAGTCCATTAGATTTCTTGATTAGCCCCAAGTTTGATATAATTCAAAAAATGACTAGTAAAGTGAACAATCTTTTTGGGGATAAATAGGCCTGGAGGCATGCATGCGTCATGCTTGAATGAAAAACATGACTCCTCTTGGAGTAGTGATCACAAGTGTTACAGATTTTGAAGATATTGGGACTAAGCTCTATCTTAATTATGGTATTTATGAATGATATTTTTTTTCCTTTTTTCATCCTTCTTGATACGGATGAGAGCATACGGGTTGACACCTCATCCCTTTGTTGCAAATTGCCTTAACCGGCTTTTATTCCTTCATCGAGATCTAACCCTAGCACTCGTGTCCAAAGGAAGAACTCAAGGGTTGGCATGCTGTCAGTGTACTTATATTCATTATGCTGACGTCAATTTACCTCATATGGCCAGATGTGAACAATTAATTCCTTCATCTGCTTTAGTTTCTTTGGTCATGAAGCATATCGCATTCTTCTTTAAGATATTCTAGAAATTTCAATGGCTGGATTTGAACAAAATCTCTCTCCCAATCCATCTTGTTTCCCTCAGCCCCTAAGTTTGCTAGCCAGTCGGCTAGTTTATTCCCTTCTCTATAGCAGTGTGATAGTGTGTACGAACACAAGACCGGGAGGAATTTAATCACTTCCTGTAAGGTGTATTTGATTTCACAACTGACTGAAGATTTTTTGGCCAGATAAGAGATAATTAGGAGGGAATCTCCTTCAATATGAAGATTTTTTACTCCCAGTCGGATTGTTGTCCTTACACCACACAGAAGTGCCCATGCTTCGGCCATGTTATTAGTTCTTTCTGGAAAATTATAGTATGTGGCTAAGAGAATAGACTTGTATGTATTTCTTAGAATGAAACCCGCTCCACTTCTTCTTGGGTTTCCTTTACTTGCTCCATCAAAATTTAGTTTAACTTAATTGGTATCTAGAGGAGTCCATTTAATATCTTTTCGCACTTGGTTTTTTGGCATGTTCCCAATCAGGACTCCTGAGAATGGAATAGATATTTGAGTCCATCTTGATAAGATTATGTATTATCCGAGGACGTGAAAGTCAAAGAAATGGTTTTCATTTTTGACACATGATCGTTCACCATTTCTAAAGTGTACTTCTCCACCAAACTACACACCATAGAAACCGTGGAGACTTGTTTTCTGAATATCCTCTTGTTTCTCTCCCACCACACACACCATACTACGGCTGCGAGGATAACTCTCCAGAGGATTGCAAAAAATGATTCTTGATGCAACAGAGGCCACTGCTGGAGTATCATCTAGAATGACGTGTTCTATGGTCATTCTAAGAATATAAGATACTACATGCACTAAAGTGACCATCTCCGTTCTCTCTAGGATGATTCTATAATTGAGTAGAGTCTAAAGTTTACCTAGATATCCACTAGTGTTTTCCTATGATAAGTTAAAGAGCAAACTCTCATTGCAGCGATTAACAGCAATGTCCCACTAACAGACCACAAGCTCTATAATTGCAACATATCAGCCCAAAAGTGTTTAGTACAATGTGCATCGTCGGTGCAAAGAAGGGAACCTCGGCAAGGAAGAACATGATTATTTGAGAGGTTAGCATCTTTGCAACCACATAGATCAGATCTGCCAGAAATAGTAACCCAAGTAGGGGAGGAGATAAAAAAGACAGGGGTGACCTTGTCCTTTTTCAAAGGCAAGGCAAATCAGATTGAGACAAGATTGAACATGTTTGGGCCTGATTACAACAGATTTGTGCCTTCAGTAAGATCATAAGATAGTAAAATCAAGCCACTAGGGGTATGGAGCTTGAAATTTGACATTGTGCTCCTGACCTTCTTCTACATCGCTGGAGCTTCTGTCATACCCATTACCAATGCCATTATTAACACCGCGCAAAACAATTTCATTGCCATTGCTATTTTCTTTTATGTTGCTAAGAAATTCCCATCCAACCCAATTTATAGAATGTAATCGCTCTCTGTTTAGACCGTCCCAAATATTTGAAAAAGAGCCACTCTAGACGAGATCAGCACATTGCATACGTCCAAACTAAGGCCATCAAAAAATGGATTAAAAAACAAAAAAAATCCTCGCCAACTTCTCAAAGGCTAAAAATTCATTAATTTTATTTAGCTCGGAAAAATGGTCATTGTTCATTATCTTATCTTCCATTTAAAAAGATGATTGAATATATCTGTAAATTTTGGCATGATTAGGAGCCAGTCTTAATTTTATTTACCTCGAAAAATTTGTCATCAACATTTATTGTATTATCTGTCATTTTAAAAGATGAATGAAGGGATAGCTAGTTTAGGAAGAAGACTAGCGGATCAGAAAGTTAAATGTGGAAGAATTTGATGATCGAACAGATTCTAAAAATACTAAGTTATTTTGGTGTTCTCAACAAGCTTTTATTCGTACCTACAATGCTCATTTATTACGTTTCCTCTATGAAGAAAAATTTCGAATGCATAATGATGAAAACAGATTGTCTTCTCCTGTTTTGCTTTAAATATTTCCTGTTATCAATTAAATCCAATTTTTTCAGCAATTTTGTATGTGTAGCTACGCTGCCAAAACCGTCAAAGCTGAGACAAGTCTTAGAGGAAATTGGTAGTCAAAGCTCAATTAAATGGATACCGTATGAGCTCAGCGATAAATTGAGGGTACTGTAATTGCTTCGTTCAGACGTGTGTAAAGGCCAGAAATGATGGCTTAAAAAAAAAATATCTGGTTGGCTTTAAAAAAAAATTAAACCCTACCTTTCCTTTGCCTTTGCCAGATAAAATTTGTTAAAAATTATATCTTGACCTTCAGCCATGTGTAGCGTACTCTTGTGAAGTCAGAAATTTCTTCATAGAGGAAACGTAATAAATGAGCATTGTAGGTACGAATAAAAGCTTGTTGAGAACACCAAAATAACTTAGTATGTTTTAGAATCTGTTCGATCATCAAATTCTTCCACATTTAATTTTCTGATCCGCTAGTCTTCTTCCTAAACTAGCTATCCCTTCATTGAGTAAACTTCACAGATTCTAATTAAATTTTAGCCCTAATAAATAAATGAAAGATTCTTTAATCTTCGATGCATTTGAATCTCCATTGCATAGATGCCTTTCAAAAGTTGATACATTTTAGCTTAAAGGAGATCAAGCTCTTTTTTATTCGATAAATTCTTTATTGAAATATTTTGGATTTTGTACTATGAATATTCAATATTATTAAATAATAACATTATATTTTAATTTCTTTTCTTTCTGTTGTTGTTATAATTGGGCTACGACATGAGGTTTTCTTTTGCTTCTTTCCTCATGGAGCCCCCTGAAACAATTTTTAATTTTTGAATAAAAATTATAATGACACTACCATTTTTATCAAAAAAAAAAATATATTATATTTTAATTCTTATGATATATTTTTAATCAAAACTAATATTAATAAAAAATGATCTAAATATCATAATTAAAAAATTACAATTAATGAAAATAATAAAATTTATTTATTCTTATTTGATAATTTTATAGAAATTTGTTATATTTGAGGATATTAGATTTTCAAAAATCATATGAAGTCTAAAGGTTGAAGATTTTTTATTTTTTATTTTAAATTGTAGCTCGTAAATAAATATAATTTTACTTTTTAATTTGTTTAGTTGATTTTTAACTATTGTATTTTCTTGTTCACAACATTTAAGTAAATGTAAACTAATTTGCAGTGATAATTGTTATCTTAAATTTCCCCATCTTGCAAATGCTGGCTATGGGTGGAGTAAATGTGGCTCCCACAAGGGTAGATCCCAGCCTATGAAAATCTTTATATTTTCTAGTCTTGGTTATGTCCTCTGTAAGCTTTTCAGCTCTCTAGTTTGCCTTGTTCATGAAAAATAACCTAAGTATGCAAAAACCCCTATGAATTTGGTATAAACCCTAGTTTTTCAGTGCCTTTTTCTATTTTCTCATTACCTTTTCAGGCCCCTTAAGTTCCTTAATTCCATGTGTGCATTTACATTTGCCTTTAGTCTCTTAGTTACATAATGGAAAATGAATATTCCACTTTATCTAGCGACCCTGAGATTGCTTCAGTCATGTTATCTCGTGAAGAAAAAGAATATGCTATCTGGATATTGAGACTTAGCACTGGCCGTTCGATCGAGATCTGATCTCACGGTAGTTGCTAAGTCTCCTGAAGTATCCCTCAGTTAACAAAATGATCGGAGACCTCGCGACTTAGTGTATTTGTGACTCCAGATATAACTTGTGTTTAAAATGAGTTAAGTTAAGATCCTTTCAGTCGCGTAATCTAGTGAACTAACCATGATCAGACAAAGTGATAAGAGATTACGAGATTGGCTTCAGTCGCTAGGTCTCTGAATGAAATCACGGTTAGAGGGCGGGTTTGGTCAAAGGGTCAAAGAATGCAGCGTTGGAAATCATCAAAAAATCACAGTATGACATCTGGTAGTAGGCGGGCCCAGCTTTCATGTTTGTAACTGAGTCTCTTAACCACGGGGGAATATTCTAAATCATTTAGAGATTACGAGATTTCCTTTATTCACTTGGTCTCATAAAGAATGGGAATATTCCAAAATCATTTAGAGTCTTCCCGACGGTTGTTGATCTTGATCTAATCCTGCGGTGGTCGCGTGATCTCGTAATGAAATCATAGTTAGGTTAAAGATTCAGTGACTCAGAGACATAAAGGATTTAGTGAACCATGGTTAAAGATGAGTCAAAGTTGAGTTAAGGCTTGAAATCTGTTGGTTGTATTTCTTGTTTTGGTTTTTACCCTGAAACTTTTTTGAAGTATTTGTCATTCTTTTGCTCAGAGAGTCAAAATTCATATTGCAATTTGTTTTCATACTTATGCAAGTATTTCTCTAGCCTTAAATCTCTTCAAAAAGGTTAGAAGACCCTAAACCCTTAGGTCATTGTTATTCGAAATGCATTAAGCCCTAAATTTCCCAAGATGGTTTTATTTTTACGTTACCTTTTTCATGACTTAAGTAGAGTTAATGTGCAAGTGCTTATTTCTCAGTCGCCAAGTCTCATAATAAAAACTGAATATTCTTTATTATTTGGAGACCTGGAAAAAACCTTTGGTCGTGTAGTCTCTTGATAAAATGGAATATACCAAAGTGGTTCTAAAATTTAATGCAGACTGTTGATTTTAAGTTTTTATCCAATGACAGTCACATTGTCTCCCGATCAAAGCAGAGTTCATTATTTTGTTTGGCGACTTTGAGATTACACAGTCTAGTAGTCTCTTGATTATAACTATGGTTTAGAAATCATCATGTGATAAGGAGATTCTAGATATAATTTGGGGGTGAGATGTCAGATTAAATAAGGGTGTTGTTGCTAGGTCTCTAGATGAAAGATAGGTTAAGTTAATGATCAAGAGATTCAGCGATAACCATTAGATGGTGATATGATCTAACGGTAGTCATGTCGTCACTTGATAAGATTGAAAAGTAATAAGGTATTAAGTGATTAAGAGCCAAGAGGAAAAGATGAGACACGTGTTCAGTCGTCGCTAAGACTCATGAATAATTAGGGTTTTTGATTGCAGGAAAAAAAGGTTTTAAATGGGGACCCAAAACCCCTTACAAGCTAGAAATAAGGATAAAACATGGAGGCACCCCAAAAAGAGACCGGATTGGAAGTCCAACCGCAGAAAAATAGACAACAACAGACAATAGAAAAAAAACCAGAAGCCAAGAAAACCACAAAAAATGGCCAATCACCAGACCAAGAAACCAGAGCACTATACCAGCTCCTTACAAGCCTCAACGGCTTCCTTCTTAGCTTCAGATATCTTCTTCATCGCTGCATTGAACTCAGAGAGTTCCTGGATTCTATCATGAATTTTCTTCTTTCGGGCAGATCTGGTGCATTTTTCAGGACCTTCATCATCCAGGTTGTCAATAATGTCCTCTGGTTTGTTACATGGTGACCCAGTATCCAACTCAGCTTTAATAGTTAGGAAACAATCCATGGCCAAACCCATAAAGTTGTTGTAATCATGCATATGTTTTTTCATGGTATGCTCCAGGGTATCAACTCTAGCTTGTAACTCCAGGACATTACTGTCATCATTACTCTTGTCCTTCCTGGTGTTAGAGCCAGACTCCATCAGATTCTGCAGAGTATCCACCTTAGCATCAATGGCATGATACTTAAGGTGAAGGTTCTTGATTTCCTGGAACACCCATTTCATTAACCGAAAGGAATACATAGAGGCAGCTTTGGCTGTTTGGAGAACCCCAAAAGGAGGGTCAATCTTATCATCCATGTCATCCTTTAGCAGTTGAACATTTCTTTCCTAAAGATCCACTATCTTGATAAAAGGAATGTTCTGAGAATTACCAGGGACATTATCTTTCTCCTTCATAGGTGATGTTGGCTCCTTGACAGGGGAAATTTTCCCCACCTCTATAGCTTCCTTCTGAGTATCTTGATCACAACCCATGACCACTTCAAGCTTCGGCGATATCAGAACATCATGGTCTTTAGAACTATCATACTCAACCAGAATAGGCACCTTCTGACCTTCCTCATCCTCCTTCTTATCCTCTCTATTTTTCCTGCAATCTTCTTCTCTATCCATAGAACCTGTCATTTCCTCATCCGTGTTCTCGTTCTCCTCTGAGACAGAGTTTGACACCAAGGAAGTAGAGTAACTATCTTCCTCTGTAGAATCAGCCATATTTTCATAGCCTTCCACACTATCAACAGAGGTATCCATATGCATGGTAGTTTCCTTCTCCTTCTTAATTTTTTTTCCTGTAGAACTCTTGCTTTTCTCATTTCCATCCCTAATTATTTTTTTACCCGACCCAGATTTGGACAGGGTAGGGGCAGGGCTATCCCTAGCCTTCTTCTTGATGTGTTCTACAATTAAGAGGATCAACCCTTCATGAAGAATGGGTTTCTTATCCTTCTTCTTATACTGGACTATGCTAGAGAAAAGAGATTGTAAAATAAAGAAAGGTAGAGAGACCCTAATTTTATGCCAAAAATGACAGAGAAGAACAAAGTGGTAAGAGTGGGCTCTTTTGAATCTACCGTCCAAAGTAACATATTCCATGATCGCCACCATGATAGAACCCCAAATGTCTTTGAACAAATCCACATCATAGCAACCCCCAGACTCTTTAACAAGACTTTTTTTCTCCTCCTTACTCTTTGGAAAATGCCAAATAGCTTTGCAAGAAACCTTGCTATCCCTGAAGAACTTAATTCCCTTCATGCTAAGCCCAGAGATCTCAGTTATGAAATCCTCCGTGATTTTAACAGTGATTCCTGCTATGGTCACCTCCCCATTTTTCCATGAGTCCACAAATAATTTAGTAGCACTGTCTTTAGCCCCATGCAGTCTTTCCATATAAGTAGTAAGACCACCCTTCTCAAGGATTTCCCAGACCTCCAAAAAAAATTTCCATTTAACACAGTCCTTCGGCTCTTTACGGTTAAGACCTCCTCCCATGATCACACAGTTCTTAGAATAATAGATACACACAAAGAGGAAACAGTAATTCCAAAAACTGGAAACTTTGAAATTAACAAGGGTTAACTCATGTCTATACTTAGTGTTCTTGGGAAAGACACCACTTTTCGTAATCATTTTCCTCTGATTTTTTAAAATATGTCTAATCATCATAGTTTCTCAAGGTGCGCCCAATCTACCCTCATGCTTCGGGATCTATCGTAGGCCAACTTGGCTTTAATATCAACGGTCAGATTGGAATAATCATGCCAAATCACGATATCCCGGGCATTAACCGCAAAATTGGCCAACTTGTCAGCAGTACCATTCGCCTCCCTATAGGTGTGAGAAATAATAACTTGATTAAAGGAATTAATTATGATTCTGGCCTCCTCGATGATATCCTTGATTGTCCATGATGGCTTTGTCTTGTCACTAATACAATTTAAGATATTAAGTGAATCACCCTCGATCCACACCTTCTGTGCCATGTGTTCTTTGACAAGTTTAAGTGTCTTAAGAAGGGCCATAGTCTCCGCCACGTGATTGGTCTGAACCCCAATAGGAAGGGCCACCGTAGCCAATCAATTAGCCAAGTCATCATGGATGAGGCCACCACAACCAGTTGGGCCCGGGTTACCCTTATCAGCGCCATCAAAATTAAGTTTTATCCACCCAAGCGGAGGGGAAAGCTAGATTGCATTCTCCCTCGGATGATGTTTATGGACAAAGTTCTCAAACCCATATCACCAGCATTATAATCCAGCATTCTACTAGATGAAGCCTTGAAATTTTCCTTTATACTCCTCTTTATTTTCTCAACGACCACTTTAGGAGGAAGTTCAAGATTTCTAAAAAAATCTATCATTGCGTTCTCTCCATAAATGCCATATCACATGAGGAGGAATGAGGTTCCACAAATGTTGATCAATGGGGGAAGATGCATTTCGCCATTGGATACAAAAGTTTTCCATTTTATTGGGGAAAACCCACTTAATCCCCCAGCAATGTAATAATTCATTCCAAACCTCCCAAGCATAACTGCAATCAAAGGCAATATGATAAGCAGTTTCCACGGCATTTTTACAAAGAAAACATCTATTAGTCAGCACCATTCCCCTTTTCTAGAGATTATCAATGGTAAGAATTTTGTTTTGCAAAGCCAACCAAAAAAAGATATTAATTTTAGGAATTAAAGAATTGTCCCAAACCTGAGCCCAAAAGAGGATAGGGTTCAGTTGTTTTAATAACTGCTCTGAGAAAGAAGCCACCGTGAAGGTTCTAGAAGGAAGAATTCCCCGAAGGATCTTATCCTCATTAGAGCTCTTAATCTTCCAGATCGATAGGTCCAGCATTAAGGGTTTTAACATCTCAACATAAACAGACAAATCAATCCACGATCCATTCCTCCAATAATTTCTTACCATAGCTCCATGTCTTTGAATGCACTGATTAATGAAGGGTTGCAAAGTAGTAATAGAGTTTAAAGGATAATCTTTCATCCAGCAGTCATCTCAAAAGTGAATTTTTTTGCCATTACCTAAAAACCACTTGGCTCCTTTAAAAGCCACATCCTTCGCATTCTGAATATTGTTCCAAATAAAAGAACCTAGCACTTTCTTCTCGGTATTCCAAAATTTGGAAATGTGGGAGAAGGAGAAGAGATATTTCTTATGAATAATGTCATTCCATTCTCTTCTAACACCAAAAATTCTCCAAATCTGTTTGGCCAGCAGGGCCAAGTTGGTAGCTCTTATAGGGCGTAATCCTAGACCTCCCCATTTTTTGGGAGTGCAGACTTTATCCCAGGCCACTAAGGCTAATCTTTTTTTCTCCTCAATACCTGACCATAGGAAATTTCTCTGAATTTTCTCAATGATATCAACAAATTTACTAGGGATCTTAAACATACTGAGAGCATAGATAGGGAGGCTTTGTAAGGACACCTTGAGAAGTTGAAGTTTGCCTGCTTGACTCAGGATGGCTCCTTTCCAACTAGCCAGCTTTCTATTAAATCTATCAACAATACCTCCCCAGAAGGAATCTGGAGGTTTAAGACCAAGAGGGAGACCAAGGTAGGTAGTAGGAAGGGACTCAATTCTGCACCAAATAATTCTTTCAATTTTGTCTTGCCTGTCCTCGGGAGTATTAATAAAATATAAGGAGCTTTTATCCCAATTGACTAATTGCCCCGACCCAAGGAAATAGGTAGAAAGAGCAGTCTTGATAGTCCTGACTTCCTGTATAGAAGAGAAGCCCATAAGAATAGTATCATCCACAAACTGTTCGTGTGAGCAGGGTGTATAAGTTGAGGAAGGAGAGAGACCCTTAAAAGATCCTATGCCAGCAAGCTTCTGAAAAAGACATCCCAGACATTCAGCTAAGATGGAAAACAGGATAGGAGAAAGAGGATCTCCTTGCATTAAACCTCTAGAAGATTTGAAAAGCATTGAAGGAGAACCATTGATCAAGATGGCAGTAGTAGAAGTACTAATTAACTGATAAATCAATTAAGTAAAAATTTCACCAAAACCAAATGATCTTAGAACTCTGATCAACAAATCCCAGTCAACCCAGTCATAAGCCTTCGAGAGGTCCAACTTAAGAAAGAAACCAGAGTTGAGAGAAACCTGGGTTGAGTGGATAACCTCATGAACCTTTAGAATAGAATAAAGAATCTGCCTACCAGGCACAAATCCACTCTGTTGAAGGGAGATAATCCAGGGTAGAAGAGACAAAAGATGAGAGGTAATCACTTTGGATATGATTTTGTACACCGAATTACACAGACTAATCGGTCCAAACGCATCCACCGAATCAGCACCAGTCTTCTTAGGGATCAAGGCCAAGAAAGTCGCATTGATTTCTTTAAGCAGAGATTTTGAGCCAAAGAATTCTTTCACCGCATTGCAGACATTTATTTCAAAAATATGCCAAAATTTTTGGAAAAAAAAATAGGAAACCCATCCAGACCAGGGGATTTATCACCTTCAAAAGAGAAGACTGCCACCTTGATTTCAACCTGAGAGGGGATAGCCACAAGAGCACGATTAGTAGCATCATTGATAATGGAAGGAATATTATCGAGAAGATCATTTTGATTCTCCATGTCAAGATTAGGATCTTTGGATAACAAAGAAGAGAAGAAAGAAACCATAGCCTCAGAAATTTCTTTGTCACTAGTAACTTCCTTATCCTCCAATTTGAGGTTTGAAATTATGTTAGAAGCTCTGTGTTTAGAGGCAGATAAATGGAAGAATCTAGTATTCTTGTCTCCATCTTTGAGCCAAATAGATCTGGATCTCTGCCTCCAGTAATCTTCTTCTTTGGATATAATATTATGAGTCTTAGCCAGGATGCTTTCTTCCTTATCCCTAAGTTCCACCATGAGACCAGTATGTTGTATAGTTTCCTGAATAATATCAAGATTTTTTTTAAGCTGACTTTTGACCTTAAAAATGTCACCAAACACTATTTTGCTCCAAGTCTTAACATTGTGTTTCACATTGAGAAGTTTCTTAACAACTCTAAACATAGAAGTACCCTGAATTTTAACCTTCCACCAGTCTTTAATATTCTGTTCCATCTCTGGATGGTCCACCCACATCTTTTCAAACCAGAAGGGCGGGCATCCCTATTTAGTAATTGGATCAGCAATAAAGAAAATGGGGAAATGATCCAATCCAATCTTCGAGAGAGAAGAAAGTGTACAACAAAAGTTTTTAAGCCAGTAGCCACTGATCAAAGCCTGATCTAATCTAACTTGAATGAGTTCATGGCCAACCCTTCTATTAGACCAGGTAAAATTGACTCCCTGAAGCTCCATATCAAGAAGAGCTTGATTATTAATGAATTCCGTGAGATCCATTCTTCCTTCCAAGTTCTGGTTACCCACTCCACCAAACTTCTCATTGTCTTTTAGAGGGCAGTTGAAATCCCCAATGATCAGCCACAACATATCCAAAAAGACTCTCCTATGGTTTTCAATTTTCCTCCAAAAAAGAGATCTGCCCAATTTAGAGTTGGTGGCATAAATGGTAGTAGAAACCCATTCAAAATCCATCTTAAAATGGAAGAAGTTTAAACTGAGGTAGTTTCAATCTTCAAGAACCACAGAGCCTCTCACATTATTCAAATTCTAGAAGACAGAAACTCCCCCCAAGGCTCCTTCAGAGCTAAAACCAGCCACCCCATTATTTTTAAAAATTTTAATTTTTTCAACCTTCTCTTTACTCATTTTGGTTTCTTGAACAAAAATTATATCAGGTTTGTGATCTCTAGCTAAATTCCTAAGAATGTCTTGTTTATGAGGGGCATTCATCCCTCTTATATTCCATGATATGTACATTTTTTTACTGGAGTATAAATACCCTGAATGGTAAGTTGCTTACCATCTACAACATCCTTTTTGCTTTCTCTCTCTCTGAATTCTGTGTTGGAATGTCTGCCTTGGGTCTTTTTGTGGGATCCAACATAAGCTTTTAGCTTATGTCCTCCATCAGCTTTACTTTGATTAGTGACTCCCTTTGATCCTGGAGTGGAAAAATCCTTATTCCTCTCTCTCCTATTCTACTTCTTCCCTTTTTGAATAGTCTAGGGTCCTATCCCATCCATAGGTTCTTCACTTGCATTTATTTCTTCATCACTAGATCCTGACAGAGTATCAGGAATAGAGGATGAATCATCTTCCTCGGATTTAAAATTTTCAACATTAACTTTATCCTCTAGTTTTCTCAGACTATATACTTCTTCTTGAAAAGGGACCATCACCACCATTTGAGCTAATTCCTCAATAGAAACACCCAATCCAACCAAGTTTTCAGGGTTCTCTGAGGGGACAGGGATCTTCTACATTTTGTCATTAAGATCAACCGCCATTTCTGAAACTTCAGCAGAGGCAGACACATGTGACACCGGTTCAGTCATTTCCCCTTCTTCCAAAATAGGAGTCATGTTAGACTCCATTTTCTCCTTCGATGCTTCATTGTTACTACTGTTATCACCTTTAACCTCTTTCCAGACTTGTCTTTTTGGTTCCGCCA
>MU225430.1:1660891-1679492 GCA_018584345.1 Thuja plicata
CATTTTCTCCTTCGATGCTTCATTGTTACTACTGTTATCACCTTTAACCTCTTTCCAGACTTGTCTTTTTGGTTCCGCCACAGCTAGCAGAGAGACCTTAGGAGTTTTTTTTGGGCAATGTTTGGCCTAGTGCCCCATTTTGTGACAAACAAAACAAGCAAAATAAAGTGATTCAAAGGACACCTCTTGTTTGTACTACCCCAGTTTAGAGTTAATATTAATATTTGAAGGAAGATTCTCAAATTGGCTAAGATTGACATAGATTCTAGTAAAAACAAGTCTGGACTTGGTCGTCGTCATGGGATCAACCGAAATGAGTTCTCCCCCAAAAGATGAGGCTAATCCTTTAAAGACTCCCTCATTCCAATATTCCAGAGGCAAGCCAGGAAACCTAACCCAGACAGGAATAGCCTTAAAAAAATCTTCAGAGTAATTCTAGTTAGGAGACCATTTACGGAAAGCAACAGCCATCCGACCAAACATCTAGGGACTACTACATAAAACATAATCCTGGTCTTCCTTGTTAGAAAAGGAAAAGAAAAGGAAACCCATAAGCAAGGCTGCAATGTACACATGACCTTTCAAAGCCCATTTCCTTGTAACAAAAGTTCTGACTGCTTCAATATTAGGTCTAGGGCCAAGAAATTTACCAACCAGCGTAAATTCCATGGCAGAAACAGATCGATCAACCATAGTGTCTGAGACAAAAATGGTAACTTCTCCCTCCTGAAGAAAATCTTTAACCAGTTATTCAAAGTAAAATGAATCAACCTCCTTTCTTGCTCCCACAAGGTCCGACCATTTTTTTGGACTTTGAGGGTTGACTTTGGCTTCTTCAGCTCCTGGAAAACTTTTTGTTCCCACTAGTGGGTCCTGTGAAGGAATATCCTCATTATTCATCATTTTAGGAGACAAACCCCTTCTCCTAAAGTATTCTCACTAATACGCTGAGCCCCATTTAATGCTACTTTCAAGGGAGTACCCGTGATACCCCTATCCAAAGAAAACTTGTTCCTCCAATGAAGTGACTGACACCCCGACCCATTCTGGGAAAGAAGACATCCCCAGAACCAAAGGTACATGTTCAGGGCTACTGCGACAACTGTTAGATATTAGGTAAGGTTTGTAATGGAGGTTATGAGAATTAGCGACAACCGTTAGATATTGAGAAAAGTGGGATCAACGGTGGTCGTGTTGTCTCCAGATGCAAATTTAAAAGATAATGTACATCATGCAATTAAGAGACCAATGTGTTTCATTGTGTTGTCTCTGGATTAAACATGAGTTAAGTAAAAGATAATGCGACATAAAGATTTCACAGTCGCTGAGTCTCCAGATGCAACCCAAGGTAGAGAACGGTTAGAAAAAGTGCTTTGTCATGATGTCTCTGTAAGATGAAGCAGTTAAGTTAAAATAGTAAGCGACATCATGAAAACCATTGATTTAATAATTGATACTATGGTAGTTGCTAAGTCTCTTGAGGATACTATAGTTAAGAAAATCATCATGCGACAAGAAGACCACTCAGTCACTGGGTCGCTAGATGTTAACTAGAGTAAAATAAAGATTTTTCTACAATTCTATCATGGACAGTTGCTAACCAATCACATTTTAAAGATTTGACAGATGGAAAAGTAGTTGTAATATGAGTTAATACTGCCAATTAAATTTGATTTCAATCTCATTTCAAATTTTATAAGGTTTTATATTCAAAAACACTCATCAAAAATTTTATTATCTGACAATTTGAATGTCACGGCTAGAACCAGAAATTGATGCCACAGTATGTGAAACTAATGATACGAATGATTGAATTGTATGTTCACCAAGATTAAAGAGACATCTTCATTGAATTCTCATTTTATAAGTATACTTGTTCGTTGTCATTATATTTTACCAGTTTCCAATTTCTTAGAGCGAAGAGCTTATAGAGTTTTGCATTTTCTGAGAAGAGTTGATTTTCTAGTAGTCACTGAACTAATGAGGTGATTTATTAATTCAAAATTTGACAGAGAGTGCAATTTGTTGTATATCCAGAGTTTATAATTAAAAATTGCAGAGGTTTTCACAGTTGGTGGTTAGGATTTACAGCTAGATTTGTTTCAATATTGGTGATAAAGGTTGAGAACAGAACAGAAAAGAAAGATGAGCCAAGCACAAAGTTTGGCATCCACTAGTTGAAGGAATGATGATATCGATGATGAATCAAAGGGAAAAAGAAATTATTCAGATGATTTTCTCACTTTAATACTAGGATCAAGCTAATATAGAAACGTAAGTGTCGATACCTTGGTTGATGACTTGTTTTTTGTAAGGGATTCTGAAACCCCAGGTTCTTCAAGATATTCTTTATTCAATTACTTTTTGAATAATAGTGATAGTCCCATGCAAATCTCAAATCCTTGGACCTATGGAATTGCTAGGTTAATTGTTCCAAACATCTTTTTAGATGTGGACTTTAACTTAGAGTTGGCTAGTAGATGTGATCCCCTAACTAAGACAATCAAGAGGGATGATAATAAACCTTTACTTACATTACACCGAAAAACATTCATGAAGGCCTTTAATTTTTATTAGCCCATGGCCACTGAGATATATTTGAAAAGCCTGGAGAATAGGTATACTAGGGATTCTGGCATTGCTGCCAAATTGATTAAAGACTACCATGTTCCCAAGAAAATGAAATCCTATATAGTACCCCTACCAGGAGCAGCCCCATATTTTTATAAAGACATAAATTTTTATATCAAATACATAGCATATGCGTTATGCAGAGTTCTAGGAAAGGATGATGGAGCTGAGAGAATCACCTTAGACATTTTGATGATGGTATTGGATATGTAGAGCCTCCATACCACTTCTAATTATGGTTACATTCTGTATATCATAGACCAAATGCACCAAGGTTTTGTGGATATACAAGATAAGAAGGCTAACCCAGGGTTTATGCATTACTCAGTCTTGATGCATTTAATCCTTTGCTACAATTTCCATATAATGAACTATCAGTTCCTTCAACCATAGAGGTTCCATCAAGGTCAGGCTGACCCTTTTTAGTTTAGGCTTAGGGTATGGAATTACACTTCCAGAGAGCAGGAGTTTTGTGCCTTTGAGAATTGGATAATTTATCCAATCCTTAAATGCTTAGGTGTTGACAAACCAAATTTCCTGTTAAGGTAATTAAACTATTAAGGCCATGCAAATACCTTGATAAATGGATAGGAGACCATAATTGGGGAGATTTTTATTATGAAAAGAACTTCAAAATAATAAGGGTTTATGGTTTCCCCCACCCTGCACAAATTTTTCCATTTTATGTACCACCAAGGATAGCCGCAATGGAGTTCATCATGAAGCTTATCTTGGTTGATAAGGAGCACTTAGCCCCACGCAGGAAGGGTACTTTTACCCCTAGGCAGTTTAGGATCTATAATTTTACTATTGGGAAGAGGGCTATAGACCCTGTAAACACCTGGATGAACCATTATAGGATGAATGTCACCCTACATAGATTTGTTGATACAAAGAGTTTTATTCTCAGTGCTAAGAAATTATTGACACCAACTATCCCCTTCACAAAGGGACATGAGGAATTTATGGAGGAGGATTTAATAAGAAACATCTTAGATGATAAAGAGGTGGACAGGAAAGCAATTAAGTTCAATGAACTTATGGACCTGGAGAGGCAGGTAAAGTTAAAGGGGATGAAGTTTGGAGGTGTCTACCCTAACACACCTTATCTAAAAAGGTTGGATGCAATGATTGAAAACCATAGTATTTTGTGTAATCAGTTAGAGGAAGCACTAGTGGTACCAGAAAAGGGCCACAGAGAGAATTCAAAATTAGAATATGATGATGATGGTGATCTAGGTTGTCCTTTTCCCAATGCCTATCTAGATTATCAAGAAGTTCCATTATGGAAGGTAGTAGACGGGGAAGACATCATTGACCTAATAGAGGTCCCTAAAAAGTAAGTGACAAATGAGCCCCGACCAAAGAAACAAAAGATAGAAACAAGGGAGTCTCATAGGAATAAGAAGATAGATAAAATTGGAGCCCTGATAACTGGAGATAGACTCTATGATCATTTATTAATAAAATAGATCAAGGTAGGGAAGAAGCTCCAAAATGATACATGAGAAGAGGAAGAATTTCCTCTGAGGTCAGGTACAGATGAGAGGTTGTTGCATCAAGAGGAATTCCTCAAGGATGACAACTTTATAAAAATAAGAGAATTCATGGATTTCCTTGTTTGGAATAAGAAACAATAGATTGGGAAGTAGTTACAATTGGCAAGTGGTGATCCTATTACTGAGGAAGCCTTACAAACCTTGCAGGATTATGATCCTAAATCTGAGGAGATTACACTAGAATAGGAAAGAGAAATAGTCAAGGCCAGTGGGATATTACCTGTAGAAGGCTAGGACTTGTCATCAACATTCATAATAGATCAAATAAGTAGACAACTTAACATCAAATTTTCATCATAAACTTAGGTTGGAGACATGATAAGAGGGTTTGGGTATAGCCCTAAATCTGAGGCACTTGCATTGTGGAGGTTGGCTCCTAAAGATCAAAAGCCATCTATTCTAAACATTCAAGAGAAGATGGAGGGGAATAAAATCATATGGACATTAGATAATATAGGGGATATGGAAATAACCCAAGTATTGACTCATTTTTCTCATCT
Source organism: Thuja plicata (assembly GCA_018584345.1). NCBI lineage: Eukaryota > Viridiplantae > Streptophyta > Pinopsida > Cupressales > Cupressaceae > Thuja > Thuja plicata. The sequence continues at coordinate 1,665,582 of MU225430.1, forward strand.
TAACGAGGCAAAGACAGCCCAACTATCAGACAAATTGCAGAAACTCACTAGTGACACTAGTGATATTGTTAAGGATGGGGAGCTAGAATTAATAACAATTAATGAAAAAAAGAAGGTGATATATTAGCTTACTAAACAATTTCTAGATATAATAGATCCTAACTCTGTTGATCCTAAAGAGGTAAAGCATATAGAGATCAAAATAGAGGATACAGGGGAGATACCTGCTGAAACAGAGCTAGAAGTCAAAAAGCATAACATTGATATTCTGGGGGTTTTGACTTCAATTTTGCAGCATAGAATTGACACCATCAAAGATAATATTTATGTGGTGTATGGGGCCTATGGAAGGTTGCTAGGACTACAAGCAGAAGTGGCTAACTTTGACAATTTTGAATCCTTATTTTGCAACTTGGTCTTGAAGAGGTTTACTTTTTGAGAGATTAGCATCAGTACAACCATTAAGATCAGATCTGCTAGAAATAATAACCATGGTTGGTATAGAAATAGAGCAGATTGGGGCCATGTTATCCTTTTTCAAAGGAAACGCCAATCAAATTTATGTAAATTTAAAGATGTTTGGAGTAAGTTATAGTAGGTTTGTAGCTCCAATTAGGGACAAGGATGATCAGATTAAACCATTAGGGTTATGGATATCAGAGTTTGATAGTGTACTCCCCAATAAAGACATTTATGTATCTGATCAGGAGAATTAGATATGGAGAGGTTCAACCAACTTTTGGATGAGGCAATAAAGGCAAAAATAGACTGCAATAAATTCATTTCAGATGTTAAAAGCATAAGAGATGCTAGGTGGGAGAGGCAGAAAACTCAACTAGAAAGTATTCAAAATTTTGAGTGGCCTAAGGAGGAAAATGTGACTGCATGGGACATCCTGACAAAGCCCAAAAAGAAGAAACCTGTCATGGTTGATTTAGATGTCATGGATGAAGAATGAAGGATATGTTGCATTTGATCTACAAACATAAGAAGAAAAAGGTATCGACATCCACTAGAAGACAGAGTGCAAATTATATTTCATTCTTAAGTTTTGCCTTCCCACCGCTTGGAATTTTCTTGTCTTTTGTCTTTTTCTAAGTTTTTAGGGTTAGGTCTCCAAGTCATCTTAAGCTTGTTGCATCCTTGTTTTAAGGATTCCAAGATGATTTGAGACTATATATATGTAATTGTAACCTTTTTTGAAAGAGAGTTGGAAGATTTAATAGAATTACAAGGTAGACTAAAATTTGTGTCTGAGCCTTTGTACTATTTGTCTAGCTAAATGTATCTAAAGCTTTGAGAAATTAATATAAATATTTTGCAATCTCTATTCTGCATCTGAATTGTCTCTTTACATTTCTGTAAGGCATTTAAACATACTAATCACAAAGTGGTTGTGTTGTTATTTGTAAGCTCCTTCAAAGAAGGATTAAATTGTTTCAAGTAACCAGAGGGAACATGACATTAGTTTAAGGATTGGATGATAAAGTTGTAGGGAGAGGATAGTTTATAAGGTACTCTATCTTTGCTACAAATATTTTGTTGATCACCTTACTATATATTCTTAAAATATATTGACTCATAGCCCAAGGATTAGGCATTGGTTTTGTGTTTGCTAAGTAATTAATTCACTATCCAATAGTTTCAAATTACTTAATCATTTACACTACAGAATAGATAATTCCATTCAAGTAATTGTATCAAGATATACAATTCATTTTACTAATCCTTTTGAGAGAGGATTAAATAGGTTGCCCCTCCTAAGTTCTGAGAACTAAAAATGGAAGAAGGATGAATGTCCTTAAAACACTACTATTTTCTATTATCATATCAATAGTTTTTATGGTCAAACTTCGTGTTAAGTTGTTTTCAGTTTTATGCAGAGTAATTTATAAAATAATACAGTAAAGCAAATAAAAAATCAATCCACATTTACTAATACTATAAGACAGACATCTTATATAGGTAATACCTGCCTAGGTGTTGTGGAACCTAAAAAGAAGGAGGTGATAATATTTTCCCCAGATATTATCATAAACCGTCATCAATTACAATTATCTCTTGCTTGAGTCACTATTTTCAACTATTGGGAGTCATAGAGTTAATCAAATATTCAAGCATCAGTTGAAGGTTCAGCAAGAAAAAAACCTAACAAATTGGTGACTCCGCTGGGGAGTTTGGCTAAATTTTGAAAAAGAAGCCTATAATGTATGCTTGAGCTCCAAGAGATACATTGAGTTTATAGTCATTATTGTATAATTCATTCAAATAGTATTCATTATTCCCAAGTGCAGGTGGCAACTCCAAAAGTGAAATCTTTGTTATTAGTTTCAAGTAGTATATCCTTCAGTATGAATACTAGTTCTAGAATGAGAAATAATCCAGAAATTGAATTAGATGGTGGAGTCCCATCATCCTCAAAAATGGATATGTCTTGGAGGAAGAAAAGAAACCAAGTCAATATAGATGAAACTCCTCCAAGAGGAAAAGAAATTAATACTAGGAAAGAGGAAGGTAGTAATCAGTCTAATCATGATGGTAATACTTCAGAATATGAAGAAGCTGCAAAAAGAGGATTAGAAACACTTACAACTACCTCCACTTCAAGTGAAAGAGAAGGGATAGATGCTATAAATTCCAAATCTAAGGAAATCCCTTCTGATGAGCTTGATGAGGAAGAAAGACTCATCATGAAACATCTTGCTCTTATTTGGCAGACGAAAAGAGAAAAAGAGTTTAGAAAGAAAAAACATGAGCACAAGGATGTTGACAGAATTAAAAGAAGATCCTGAAGACATAAAATTACAAAAATACAAAGAGGTCTCAAAAGGACCAATAAATACCTAACGCTCACAGAGCTTCTAGTTCACAAAATTTTAAAGACAAAGGTAAATGAAAGGTCACTGAAAGCAAACCTAAAGAACCTAAAGTTTAGAAGCCCTTAACACAAGAAATGTTCAAATTGGAAATTGATCTTGAGAGACTAAGGATAGAAAAAGAAACCATGGAAAAGATGTTAGAAAAGGCTCAGATGGAAGCTGCAACAATAGAAATGAAAAAGAAAATAGATTTTTTGCAGTCTTCCAAATATTCTTATGTTAGAACTGAGAAGACAACATCTTCCAAAAAAAAAGCTAATACTTTCAAGGAGACTGATAATTTCCAAAGGAAACCATTGAATTTGGAAAGGTATAAGAAATTTAATTTCACTGGCATTCTAGGGAACCCAAATGCATTTCCAAAAGATCTAGGTGATGTGGGAGAAAAGCTTCCAAAATTTGCAAGTAATAATATCATCTCATGTGAAGCACACTTAAGAAAATTTATTGATTTTGTTGATGATTTGAATATTACTCATGAAGATGTATTGATGAATCTTTTTGTTCAATCTCTAGTAGAGGATACTAGAGAATGGTTTAGAAGTCTTTCAAATGGCTTTGTTGCTTCCATGGATTAATTAATTGAGTTATTTAAAGATCAATATGGTGATAAGAAAAATAAAGGTTTCTTGTTGAATGAGTTCAATAACATCAAAAAGAATTACATTGAAGAGGTCATCAAGTTCAATACCAGATTCCAATGGGCAATACATAAATTGTTTCAGAAAATAAATTTGGATGAAGAGGTATGTCTAGCAACCTATTTAAATTCTTTTGATTCAAAAATGGGTTATGCTCTTAGGGATAAGAATCCTAGAACCCTCACAGATGCTTACAAGATAGCAGTAAATATTGAGATGAATAGAAGGGTGTCTGGTAAACTGATTAGAAGAGATGATGCAAGGTTTAGTAGGAGTAACCTAAAGGAACCTGAATATAAAGAGTATAGGAATCCTCAAAATAATAGGCCATCCTATAACAACACTTATAATCCTTAGAATAGAATGCAAAATCATCCTTATGGAACTCAATTTAAGGATGGGAAGCCTATTGTCCCACCTAGAAAATAAAAACCTAAAAATAGAACTCCAGACCCTCTACATAAAAATACTGTCCATTTATGCAATGATGATTTCTGGTGTGAGGTTTGTGATGCCCCACACAACCCTGATTTTTGTATTGTTTACCTAGATTTGAAAGAAAATGAAGAAAAAGACAATGATGAAAGTGAACAATGTGATTACAATATGAAAAATGCCTATTCATGTCATGATGTAGATTTAGATAATGAAATTGAAAATCATGATTCATATGGTTCACAAGGGAATGTAGAGAATCATCATCAACAAAATTTGTCAGACAGTGAAGTAGAAGAAACATATGACCATGTAAGATGTTATCCACAAAATAATCAGGACATTCCATTGGTCAGAAAAGCTTCAAATGAAGAAAAAGCAAGAATTACTGCAGATTTGGTGAACAAGGCAAGACACAACTATCATTTAAGGAATAGAACAATTGGTGAAACTGGTAGTCAGCCTGTAGGTATCTTTATAAAAGAAAATAAAATAGATACCAAGTATGTACAAAATAAAGATGGACCTGAGGAAAATGCAAATAAACCTAAGGTTAAGATTATAACTAAAACCATAGAACCTATTTTTGTACAAGAAGGAAAATAAAAGGTACAAGAAACAAGTACTTCTTCTCTTAAAATGGAAAATAAAAATGTAAGAAAGAAGAACCAACTCTGAACATACATATTGAAGAAAATATTATTACAATTGAAAAACCAAAGTCCTCAGATATGGTCTATACTCCAATAGACATGGGTCACTATTTGTCTCAAATGACTATAAAAGTTCCATTTTTAGAAATGATGAGGATTAACCAACATAAAGAAAAGGTTTTGTCATTGTTGAACAGTGTGCCTACATTGAAAGTTCAAAATCCAGAAAATATTAATAGAAGACCAAGTAACAAAAGGAAGGAAGCTAAAGTAATGATTTCTGAGATTCCTCAAATTTTCTTGAACACAACTACTTCTCCTAAGGTTGTAGACCCATTTTTTATAACATTGGTAATTAATGGAAGGATGCTAAAAAATTGCATGATTGATTCAGGGGCACCAAACAGTGTCATGTCAGTAGAAATCATAAATTCTATGTGATTACAAGTGGACACTCCTCATGGGAGATGTTAAGAAATGGATTCTAGAGAAGTCCCTGTTATTGGTACTATTGAAGCCATGCCTTATAAATTAGCATTATGTCCTAATGTGATTTTAACTATGAATGTTCTTGTTGTTGGCATAGCACCACATTATATGATGTTGCTATCTAGAAAGTGGAGTGCTTCAATGGGGGGTAGCATACAAAGTGATTTATCATATGCTAATTTTAATATTAATGGAAATAATGTTAAAGTGTCAAGAGAAGGTAGGACTCCTCATATGGTTGAATGGTATGAAGATAATAAAATTAATTACTATATTGATGTGGACATGGAAAATTTCAGAATACAGAAGAGTAATCATCATCAGTGTACAAATATAGATCCTTTGGTTAAAGAATTGAGTATACAAGATGATGGATTGTGGAAAATGTATTTTGATGAGGCTTCCTTAAAAGAAGGATCAAGAGCTGGTGTATTACTTTTATCTCTGTCAGGTAAAACTTTCAAATATTCCTTTTTGCTAGCCTTTCAATGTACAAATAATACAACATAATATGAGGCTTTATCTTTAGGGATAGAAATTGCCATTAAACAAAGAATAAAATGTTTAAAAGTTTATGGTGATTTTGAATTAGTGGTAGCCCAAATAAGATCCAAATATGCAATGAAAAATGATAGATTAAAGATGTATAAATATGCTATTTGGGATCAAATTGAAATGTTAAATGCTTTTGATATAAGTTGGATATAAAGGTCAAAAAATATAATGGCGGATTTCTTAGCAAATGTTGCTCTAAAAACTGATGATCAGACCTTACATGGGGTGTCAATACTTGAAGTTAAGACAAGATGAGTTTTTTTAGATAATATATACAACTGGCAAGTTTTTCAGGATGACCAAGATATTCTAAGATTCATTCAATGTTTGGACCATTCTGAGAATCAGTGCATAGATTGCAATACCTTAATTGAGAATAATGATCGTAAAGTCTATGTCTTAGGAAATGAGATTGTCCAATTAAGTTCCAATCAGATTCCTAAGGGTCTGGCTGAACTTGAAGCATTGTTCAGTAGTCAAAATGATCACTCAAGAAAGATAAGCAATGCTAAGGTTGAGGACTTGGAATAAATTAACTTAGGATCAAAAACCAGTCCTCAAGTTGTTTACATTGGAAAAAGTTTAGATTCCCATATAAGGACAAATTTGAATAAACTTTTGAGAAAATATAAGCATGTTTTTGCATGTTCATATGAAGACCTAAAGGGTTATAGGGAAGTCCTTTTCCAACATGAGATTCCACTAAAATCAGAAATGAAACCATTTAGGCAAAATCAGAGGCCTATTAATCCTTTGCTATCTCCTAATATGCAACAAGAGTTGGTAAAACTAAAAGACAATGGGATTATCCAGTGCATCAGACACTCAACATGGGTTTCAAATCTAGTACTGGTAAGAAAAAAGAATGGTGACATCAGATTATGTCTGGATTTTAGAAATTTGAATATTACCTCACTAAAAGATAATTATTCCTTACCTAGTATGGAGGCAATGTTACATAAAGTGACTAGTTGTGAGATGCTATCAATGATGGATGGTTTCTCAGGCTACAACCAAGTTTTAGTGAAGGAATCAGAGCACTATAAGACTGCATTTACCACCCCTTGGGGATCTTATGTCTATATCAGAATGTCATTTGGATTGTTAAATGCAGGAGCAACTTTTCAAAGGGTCATGGATGTTTCTTTTAAAGAATTTATTGACTTATTCATGGTTATTTTTCAAGATGATCTAACTGCATACTCTAAGCAAGCTAAAGATCATTGTGAGCACCTAGGTAAAAATTTTAATAAAGCCTTGGAATTTGGTGTTTTATTGAATCCAAAAAAATTTCACTTTGCAGTACAAGAGGGAAAGTTGTTGGGACATATAGTGTCTTAAGATGGAGTGAGAATAGAAGCAATCCATAAGATTATTTCTCCAAAAAACTTAAAGGGGGTTCAATCTTTCTTAGTCCAAAGATAAATTTTGTCAAAAGGTTTATAGAAAACTTTGCAGAAATTGTTAAACCTATCATAAAGTTGCTGAAAAAAGATGCAAAATTTAACTGGAATGAAGAAGCTCAAATAGAATTTGAAAAGATAAAGAAGGCAGTGCAAGAGGCCCCTCTTCTAAAATCACCTAATTATAGTAAGCCCTTTTATTTGTTTTCATTTTCATCTTATCACACAATTGTTGTTGCTTTACTGCAAAAGGATGAAGAAGGATTTGAGCATCCAATATCTTTTTATAGTAAGTCTCTCCAAACTATAGAGATAAATTATGAGATGATGGAGAAGTAGGCATATTCTTTAGTGAGATATGTGAAATATTTTAGACCATATTTGATTTGTGCTAAGGTGGAAGCATATGTTCCTCATTCAGCAGTGAAAGATATCCTTACTCAGTCAGAAGTAACTAGTAAGAGATGTAAGTGGCTAAACAAAATTCAAGAATTTAATCTTGAAATCCACATTACAAAGTTAATAAGAGGTTAGGGTTTGGCCAAACTCATGACATAAGATAACTTGGATTTGGTACAAGTAAATGATATAGAGACACATGATCAGACAGTCACAAGTATAGAGACACAACCATTTTATACTGATATTGTGTATTTTTTAAAGAATACCAAGTGTCCTGATAGTATGACTAACAATCAAAAAAGAAATCTCAGATTGCAGGCTCAAAAATACACCTTAGTCAAAGGATATTTGTACTAGAAGGACAAAAATGGTGTATTATTGTTATGTTTGGATCAGAGCCAATCTGAAAATTTTTTAAGTGAGATGCATGCAGGGGAGTGCAGAGGTCATTTTTCTACCAAAACCACTACCCACAACATTTTAAGGGCTGGATACTATTGGCCTTGTTTATTTAAAGATACATATGCATATGTCAGAAAATGTGAACCTTGTCAATGGTTCTCAAATAAGCTTAGATTTTAAGGAGCCCTATTGTTGAACCCAGTAAGTATTGAAGCCCCTTTTTCTATGTGGGGAATTGATTTCATTGGTGAATTTGCAAAAAAATTTAGTGGAGGGAACAATTGGATACTATTAGCCACTAATTATTTTACTAAATGGATTTAAGTCATTCCTACAAAAAGGTAACAAGTAAGGTAGTCACTAAGTTTCTGATGGAGAATATTATGACTAGATTTGGTATACCTTCAAAGTTAGTAATGGATAATGTCATGGGCTTTAGATCAGAAGAAATAATAGGAGTCTGTGAGAAATATGGGATCATAATGTCATATTCTTCCCCATATAATCCTCAGGCAAATGGCTAGGCAGAATCTAGTAACAAAAGTATTCTAAAATTTTTGAAGAAAACTCTAGAAAATAACAAGAGAGCCTGGCATACAAAGTTGAGATTAGCCTTGTGGGCTCATAGAATAATATTTAAGAAGGCTATTGGTAGGTCACCATTTGAGTTAGTATATGGTCTGCAAGGTAAGATGCCTATAAATAATTTTCTACCTATATACAAGTTCATATAAGAAGAGGAGTTAGAAGTCTCAGATCCAATGAAAGACAAAATATTACAGTTGACCAAACTTGATGAGATTAGAAGAGAAGGACAAAGAGAAAACATAAAACTACAACAAAAGATGAAGTATTTGTTTGATAAGAGAGCAAGTTGCAAAAAAATTATATCTAGTGAACTAGGTCTTCAGTGGAATGTAAGATCAGAAGAAAAAGGTAATCATAAAAAGTTTGACTCTTTATGGCTTGGTCCTTTTATTATTTATCAAAGTTTTGGAAAGGATTCTTATTTACTAAAGAACATGGATGGAGAAAATTTTGAGTTTCCAGTGCATGGGCAATTTTCTGAAGCCTTTCTTCAACTAAAAAAAAAATTTTTGCACAAGTAAATATGTATTGTACTGTGTATACTTCCTTTTTGTTGTTTGTTTTCCTTTAGTAGTAGTTTATTCTATGTCAAATAAGAGGTCTGTAACTAGAGATTCTGAGATTCTTGTGATAAACTTGTGTTTAGCCATCCTTAGATAGAGCCATTGTTGGTTGTATTTCCTATTTTCATGTTTACCCTAAAAAGTTTTTGAATTATTTGTCATTCTTTTTCTCAAAGGGTCAAAATTCATATTGGAAGTTGTTTCCATACTTCTGCAAGTATTCCTCTAGCCTTAAATCTCTCCAAAAAGGTTAGAAAACCCTAAACCCTTAGGTCATTTTCATTCGAAATGCATTAAGCCCTAAATTTCCTAAGATGGTTTTATTTTTACGTTACCTTTTTCATGACTTAAGTAGAGTTTATGTGTATGTGCTTATTTCTCAGTCGCCAAGTCTCATAAGAAAAACTAAATATTCTTTATGATTTGGAGACCTAGCGAAAAGGCTTGGTCCTGTAGTCTCTTGATAAAGTGGAATATACCAAATTAGTTTTGAGATTTAATGAGGACCATTGATTTTAAGTTTTTATCCAATGGCATTCGCATTGTCTCTTGATCAAAGAAGATTTAGTTATTTTGTTTGGCGACTTTGAGATTACATTGTCTGGTAGTCTCCTAATTATAACTATGGTTCAAAATCATCATGTGACAAGGAGATTCAATGGTCGCTAAATCTATGAATACACTAGGGGTAAGATGTCAGATTAAATAAAGGTGTTGTCACCAGGTCTCCAAATGAAAGATGGTTTAAGTTAATGATCAAGAGAAACAGCGACAACCATTAGACGGGGATATAATCTGACGGTAGTCACATGGTTGCTTGATAAGATTGAAAAGTAAAAAAGGTATTAAGAGATTAAGAGACAAGAGGAAAATATGATACATGTGTTTAGTCATCACTAAGTCTCATGAAGAATTAGGGTTTGTAATGAAGGTTATGAGACTTAGAGACAACTGTCAGATGTTGAGAAAAGTGAGATCAACGATGGTCATGTTGTCTCCAGATGCAAATTTAAAACATAATGTAAATCATGTGATTAAGAGACCAATGTGTTTAGTCGCATTGTCTCTAGATTAAATATGATTTAAGTAAATGATCAGGTGACATAGAGATTTCACAATCACTGAGTCTCCAGATGCAACCCAAGGTAGAGAACAGTTAGCAAAAGTGCTTTATCGTGATGTCTCTGTAAGATGAAGTTGTTAAGTTAAAACATTAAGCAACATTGAGACAACCATTGATTTAATAATTGATCCTATGACAGTCTATAAGTCTCTTGAGGATACTGAAGTTAAGAAAGTCATCATGCGACAAGGAGACCACTCACTCGCTAGTTCGCTAGATGTTAACTAGAGTAAAATAAAGATTTTTCTACAATGCTATAATGGAAAGTTGCTAACCAATCACATTTTAGGCATTTGACAGATAGAAAAAGTATCCGTAAAAAGATTTAATATGGCCAATCAGATTTGATTTTGATCTCATTTCAAATTTTATGAGGTTTTATATTCAAAAACACTCATCAAAAAATTGACTGTCTGACAATTTGAATGCCACGGCTAGAACCAAAAATTGATGCCAAAGTATGTGAAACTATTGACAGAAATGACTGAATTGTAAGTTTGCCATGATTGAAGAGACATCTACATTGAATTCTCTATTTATAAGTATACTTGTTCGTTGTCATTATATTTTACCAGTTTCCAATTTCTTATAGTAAAGAGCTTATAGAGTTTTCATTTTCTGAGAAGAGTTGATTTTCCAGCAGTTAGTGAACTAAAGAGGTGATTTAGTAATTTAGAATTTGATAGAGAGAGTATTTTTTTGTATATTTAGAGTTTAGAATTCAGAATTGCAGATGTTTTCACAGTTGGTGGATAGGGTTTGCAACTAGATTTGTTTCAATATTGGTGATAAAGGTTGAGAACATAACATAATAGAAATATGAGCTAAGAAAAAAGTATGGCATCCACTAGTGGAAGGAGTGATGATGTCGATGATGAATCAAAGGGAAAAAGAAATTATTCAGATGAGTTTCTCCCTTTACTACCAGGATCAAGCCAAAATAGAAAGGTAAGTGCCGATACCTTGGTTGATGACTTGTTTTTTGTAAGGGATGCTAAAACCCCAGGTTCTTCAGGATATTCTTTATTCAATTACTTCTTGAATAATAGTAATAGTCCCATGCCAATCTGAAATCCTTGGACCTGTGGACTTGCTAGGTTAATTGTTCCAGACATCTTTGTAGATGTGGAATTTATCTTAGAGTTGGCTAGTATATATGATCCCCTAACTAAGACCATCAAGACGGATGATAATAAACCTTTTCTTACATTAGACCAAAAGACATTCATGAAGGCCTTTAATGTTCATTACCCCATGGCCACTGAGATAAATTTTAAAAGCCTGGAGAATAAGTATACTAGGGAGTCTGGCAATGCTGCCAAATTGATTAAAGACTAAAATGTTCCCAATAAAATGATATCCTATATAGTACCCCTACTAAGAGAAGCCCCATATATTTATAAAGACATGAATTTATATATCAAATACATAGCATATGAATTATGCAGACTTCTTGGAAAAGGATGCTGGAGCTGAGAAAATCACCTCAGACATTTTGATGATGGTATTGGATATGCAGAGCCTCCATACAACTTCTAATTATGATTAAATTTAGTATATCATAGACTAAATGCACTAGGGTTTTGTGGATATACAAGCTAAGAAGGCTCACCCATGGTTTATGCATTACTCAGTCTTGATGCATCTGATCCTTTACTACATTTTCCCAATAATGAACTGTCAGTTCCTTCAACCATGGAGGTTCCATAAAGGTCAGGCCAACCCTCTTCAGTTTTGGCTTAGGGTATGGAATTACACCTCTAGAGAGTAGGAGTTTAATGCCTTTGAGAATAGGATAATTTATCCAATCCTTAAATGCTTAGGTGCTGACAAAACCAGATTTCCTGTTAAGGAAATTCAACTATTAAGGCCATACCAATAGCTTGATAAATGGCCACGAGACCATAATTGGGGAGACTTTTATTATGAAAATAACTTCACAATAATGAGGGTTTATGGTTTCCCCCACCCTCCACACATTTTTCCATTTTATGTACCACCAAGGATAGCCGCAATGGAGTTCATCAAGTAGCTCATTTTGGTTGATAAGGAGCACTTAGCCCCACACATGAAGGGTACTTTTACCTCTGGGTAGTTTAGGATCTATAATTTTACTATTGGGAAGAGCACTATAGACCCTGTAAACACCTGGATGAACCATTACAAGATGAATGCTTCCCTGCACAGATTTGTTGATATAGAGAGTTTTATTCTTAGTGGTAGGAAATTATTGACACATATTATCCCCTTCACAAAGGTACATGAGGAATGTATGGAGGAGGATTTAATAAGAAACATATTAGATCATGAAGAGGTGGAAAGGAAATCAATTAAGTTCAATGAACTTAGTGACCTGGAGAGGTAGGTAAGGAGAAAGGGTATGAAGTTTGGAGGTTTCTACCCTAACATGCATTATCTAAAAAGGTTGGATGCAATGATTGAAAACCATACTCTTTTGTGTAATCAATTAGAGGAAGCACTAGTGGTACAAGAAAGGGCCACAGAGAGAATTTAGAATCAGAATATGATGATGACAATGATCAAGGTTGTCCTTCGCCCAATGCCTATCCAGATTATCAAGCAGTTTTATTATGGCAGGGAGTAGAAGGGGAAGACATCATTGACCTAACAGAGGTCCCTGAAAAGAAAGTGAAAATTGAGCCCCCGCCAAAGAATCAAAAGATAGAAAAAGGGGAGTCTTCTAGGAAGAAGAGGATAGATAAAATTGGAGCCCTGATAACTGGAGATAGACCCTATGATGGGTATGTGCAAGATCATGGGGGGCCAAAAAGTGGCGATGTGAAAAAAATCCACTTTTCACTCATCTAAAAGTGCATGAAAGTGCTTGTTGACTTTTTAGTAGGCCTGGGTGTCAGTACACCTAGGCATACCTGACACCAAAGCACAAGCCTAATTGGGTACATGATATTTTTGGGTACCTAAAAATTTTGGGTACCCAATTTTTTTGGGTACCCAAAACCTGTGGCATAAATCAAAAACCCGCAAGCTACTTTCCTCATTTCTCTCAATGATTTAGGTTTGGAAAATGGCTAGATATATCATATACATGATTTTTTTGGGTACCTGATTGCTCCAACAACAAATTTGACTCCACAGTTTATCCGGTAAGTAAATTCTTGCTATGTCTGGACTAATTTTTTTCATTTTCAAGTTAAATGTAGTTTTTTTGGTAAAAATAGGGTTTTGTATTGATTTTTTTAATAATATATGAAATCAATTTGAAATTTATATTTGTATATTATTTAATTAGGCATGGCTCACAACAATGAAGATAATAACCCTCCCTCGCCAAATAATGATCCCCAAAACAATCTAAAACCGCTTCAAAACCCTCAATCTTTAGAGGATTTGTTACAAGAGAATCTGAACACTATACGAGGCTTCAAAAACTCGTATAAGAATATACCTACCTTAGCTCCTATGCTTGCCACCCTAAATACCATTGTTGAAAACAGTGACACCCTTATACAGCAACATAATGTTGCTCTTCATTAGTGTGATGATATGCACACCCAATTTGATGATGGGCTTGACCATGATGGGATTGTTGCCCTTAATATAACTAAGGAAGATATAGCCTCCCTTTTTTTAAATCCTAAAACCAGATTAAAAGTTGACCCCAAAAAGCCAAAATTATCAATAAAATGGTGCACAAATGAAGCAATGCGCACACACTTTTGGGATCACTAGTGGATGGTTTTTGATAAACCACCCCATAGCAATTTGGAGCTCCCTTTCTATTTCATAAAAAAATTGT
>MU225430.1:1702006-1715758 GCA_018584345.1 Thuja plicata
AGCTGTGGGTAGGCTATGAGTGAAGAGGAATCTCCAGATTCTAGGCCGGTTCCTATAAAATATGGTATATCACTTCCTGATTGAAAACTGAATTGGGAAAAGAGAAAAGAGGTTTGTAACTAAACTTACATAATAGAAAGGTGATACACCAAGGATATTCAGACTCTTTTATGAAGCTTCAAACTGACTTATACTTATCATATTTTGATGGATCTTTCAGATTTTCATTCACTGATCAATACATAGGCCAATTGAAAGGGAATAACTAGGGTTTTCACAACAAGTGATACTTCTCCCATTAACAATATGCACTTTCCACAAAAGGCTTATATTTCTGCAATATAGAATAGGAATTGCTTATAATTCACTAGTATATATTTGTAAAAGCATTACTCATACATGCAGAAAATTGAAAACAAGAAATTTGAGCAATGATCACAACAAGAAATATGTGTACATGTAAGTTGTTGGTAAACAAATTTGTCCTTTCTTGTGCCTTATGACAATGTGACTCTTGATGCCCAATTGATGAACAAAATCCTCTTACAACAGTTGAAAATCCGTTCTCAGATTATTGGCTTTTCTCTGAATTGGTAGGTATAGCTCCCCTTTGAAATGATATGCAATGAATTATGTCTTGATTCCTAAATCTAATTCAGGTATGCTCTTAACCCAAGAGCAGAAGAGGCAAACCAAACTAAGACTAGCTAGAACTTAGTTCAGGCAGGAAAAATCATTCTTAATCTAAAACTAAGCAATAAGGCTCACAAATCCTATGAGTTCTTACGCTCAGCAACTACCTACAGAAGCGATAAATGCAATGATGAAAGCTCCTAATGACATCTTCTCCGAACATCCCACAGCACATCCTACTAAGGTTCATTCACATCCTCAAAACATAGGAATGAAATATCCTTTCTTTCCTACTGCAATTCAGATTAAGAAAAAGAATCATGCATTAACAACTTCTACCTAGCTCTTCCTCGGATATCCCAGAGCACATCCTACTGAGGTTTACTCACATCCTCGCCACAAAAGAATGAAATATCCTTCCTTTCTTAATGCAACTTAGACTAAGAGAAAGAACAATCTAACTAACTAGAATAGAAAATAATTGACATAAAACACCTTCAATTGTCTCTACAACATCAAGCATTCCACACCAAAAATTTGTCGACCTTTCATTAATCTTTCAACTTCATACATATAGAGCCAGGGGATGACCGTTACAAAGGAAGCTTAATCAGTTCATCACCCTCTAACTAACAGATGGCCAGAAACCACTTCTGTTGCTAACTAATTGCAGGGGAAAAGAAATGGAAAAGAACAGGGGAAGTTAAATCATTTGGATTCCTTTCCTCTTCCCATCTTTGTCTGATAAGCTTTGGCAGCTCTTCCATGGCCACGTGCAGAAGCATCAATCAAACTATGACACGTCTATTTGAATCTTTCATCTTGTCTTTAATGACATCTCTCAAGTCTAATCCATTGGGCTACGGAGTCAAATAACTGCTTATGTTTTTCACATGTTTGATGCTATTCGGTTCCGATTTCAACCTCCAATGGTATCAAGAATCCTCATCTTTATCTTGAACTTGAGCCTCTAATGCAATTGGCAGAAAATCCCAAACTGAATTCTTTCGGTGGAAAATACCAAATCTGCTTCTCCATTGCGGGATTTGACATTATAGCTTCTTTGGCAAAAAATGAACATGAGAGGTCATCTTCCTCTTTCTTTACGGAAAACTCAAAAAGTGCTTCTCCTCGCGGAAAACTCAAAAAGTGCTTCTCCTTGTGAAAATTTGCAACTTTGCTTCTCCTTGGCGGAAAATGAGAAAAGGGCTTGTCCACTTAAAGCACATGCTTTACTTGATCTCTCAAAACAATAATATAATATTCCTTTTTATCAATCGGGCCCACCATGTTATAACTAAGCTTTGCGGAAAATCACCTGAGGGATGCGATTCCTGCAAAGCGCAAAGTTCTTCTTTGTGGAAAATCACCTGGGAGGTGTGATTCCCGCAAAGTATAAAATCCTTCTTTGCGGAAAATCACTTTCTTAGGTAGAATTCTGCCATGGAGAAGATGATTTATGAAATCCCGCCGAGCTCGTTCTCACTCATCTCTTAACCAAATTGCTCACCATTTGTTGCATTAGGATCATTGAGACCTGCAGAATTGATCCATACCAGTCTTTGACCTCTGCCTGAGAAAGAACATCAATTGGAGAACAAATCTTTGCCGGGTTGGGATCTACAACTTACCCAAAAATGAAAAGATCTCAGAACAACCCGCCCGGCTAAGAGAAGGAAAGGTAAAAATAGGGAAACCCGACAAAGATAGCCTACCTAAGAAAGACTTAGACTTAGACTCAGACTGACCAGACTGACCAGATATGACTCCAAAATTTTCCACTTTGATAGCATGGGTACAAGATGAAAAGTGGGGCAACAGCTGGCTCCGACTGGGGACTTGGGTAGATTATACCCAAGCGAGGGACTCAGTATCTCTAGTTTCACAAGGAAAAACAAAAGGCGGCAATGCAGGAACACCAACAAAAGCAAGCAAAGTAGGAAATAAACAAATCAAGGGAAAGGAAACTAACCTAAGGAATGCCAAGCAACAGAACAAAACTATGGTACATTACAGGGGTTACCTATTTTCAATCTGCAATTTGATAAAGCTTCAAATCCTGACCATTGAAGGTCAGCGATAACACTTCACCATCTTGATACGCCAGCTTGAAGGAATTGTTGTCAAATACCTGGTGGATTATGAACAGGCCTTTCCACAGGGAATCAAATTTCTTATGCATCCCTTTGGGAGCGCTTCGCTTATCCCACAATAACACACTATCGCCCACCATGAACTTTTGTGGCCTTGCCTTTCTGTCAAATAGCTTCTTCACTCGTAGTTGATGCTGAGTGATGTGATCTACTATCTCTGCTCTTTCTTCTTCCAGCTTTGTCAGATACAAGTTCCTCTTCTCTAATCTATCTCTGAATGTACCATCTTCAATCACCTTTTTGAGCTTGTTGGTAGCCAATTCCAGAGGTAATGGAAGGCTCGCTTCAGTGCCATAAACCAACTCAAAAGGTGATACACCAATTTCCCTCTTTGGCGTCACCCTATCCGCCCATAATGCTTCATGTAGCTTTTTATGCCAGTTTCTTTGATTATCTTCCACCAGCTTCTTCATAATATTCACCAAATTCTTATTGCTGGATTTGGCCTGACTGTTTCCCTGTGGGAAGTAATCTGAGGAGTGGCTAACAGTGATGCCATGTTCGAAGTAGAAATTGGTAATCTCAATTGATGAAAAATAAGCTGCATTGTCCATCACCAACTTATTCGAGACACCAAACCTAACTAGTATATTTTCTTTAAGAAATTCACATACCACTTCTGAAGTTGTGCTCTTCGTTGCCTTAGCTTCCACCCACTTGGTGAAATAATCAGTGGCAGTTATTATGTACTGGTGACCAGCCCTGGAAGCTAGATTAATTGGGCCGATGAAGTCAAGACCCCATTGTTGAAAAGGCTCCTCTATCACCACAGGCTTCAATGGGAGAGCAGCTAATTGAGGATGCCCTGTAAACATCCTGTATTTCTTGCATTTCGCTACCCAGGAATAGGCATCCTTGAACATCCCAGGCCAGTAGTACATTGCCTCAAAATTTTGAAAGCGGTGACGGAGGACGAGAAATGTCCTCCGCAGGCTTCGTCATGAAAAGTTTTCAGCAGCTTCTCTTGTTGTTGTTTATCTACACATCTGAGAAAAGTACCATCAATCGCCTTCTTAAACAACTTATCATCCCAAATTACGAATTTGGAAGCCTTTAATTTTAGCTCTCTTCTTTGCTTCGCCATCAGGCCGTCTGGGAATTCTCCGTATGTGAGGAAGTAAACAATATCTTCGAACCAAGTATCTTGGAGTCCCACGGCCAGGACCAACTGCTTTTCTTCAGATTCCTCTATTTCTTCCATGATCTTGTTTTCCGTGATTGCTCTGCATAAAGCATTTCCCCTTACCAGTTTAGTGGGCTTAATTTCAATGTCATATTCCTGTGTCTTTGCTATCCAAGCTCCTCGAGCATTGCAACCCACTTCTTGCTGTGTCAACACACTTTTCACTGCTGCGTCTGGGACATACACCATAGAATGTGAATGCAAAATGTAGAATTGAAAGTTTTTCAATGCTTTAACTACACAAAAGCATGTTTCTCAATCTGAGAGTATCTTAATTCATGATTCTTTAAGGGGACGCTCATGAAAGCTATAGGGGCTTGAACTCCTTCATCATTATTTTGCATGAGTATAGCTGACAGAGTGTGTTCGGAAGTGTAACAGTAGATGATGAAATCCCGCTCATAATCTGGATGACTCAACACCGAAGCATTAGCAATAGCATCCTTGATGTTCTGGAAAGCCTATTTCCCTGGTTCGCTCCATTTAAAATTTGCATTGCCTTTCATCATATCTACAATGCACTGGGTTATCTCTGCAAAATTTGGTACAAATCTTCTGAGAAAATTGACTTGCCCAAAAAATGACTTCACTCCTATTTTGTTCAGTGGCAAACTTAGTCTTTGAATAGCCTCAACTCGCTCTGGGTCGATCTTGATTCCTTCTTGGGAGACTATGTGACCAAGGAGCTTTCCTTCTGTTACACAGAACATAGATTTCTTCGGGTTGAGGGAGATTCCATGATCTCAGCATCTTTGCAAGACCTTCCTCAAGTCTTCTATGTGGTCTTTTCTTTTCTTTGAAAATGCGGTGAGATCATCCAGATATATCCCCATGATCTGATCCTTCAGATCAGCAAATTTTTTGCTCATGCACCTTTGAAAAGTAGCACCTACGTTTATCAGACCGAAAGGCATCTTGTGGTATGCGAACGTACCCCAGGGGGTTGTGAACGTCGTCTTGTGCTGATCTTTCTCCTCCACTTCAATCTAGTTATAGCCTGAGAATCCATCAAGCATGGACATCATCTCGGACCTAGCCACCATTTGTAGTAAATAATCCATATTGGGAAGGGAAAAATTGTCTTTAAGAGACACCTGATTCAAATTTTGAAAATCCACACAAATTTTGATTTCTCCGTTCTTTTTCCGAACAGGCACTATATTAGCTAGCCAAGTAGAGTGATGAATTGGGTAGATAATCTGAGCCTTCAGCATTTTATCCACCTCTCAGAATATGGTGTCTGCTATCTTTGGATTATAATTCCTTTGTTTCTAGCGAAAAAGGGACGGCATCTAGCTTCAGAGGAATCTGATGTTTCACTTCTCCACCTCTATAACTTTTCAAGTCTTCGTAGCTCCAGGCGAAAACATCCTTGTACTCTATAAAGAGTTGCTTGGCAGCTTCCTTCTCTTCAGGTGAACAACATTTGCCAATGTTGATCATCTTGGGGTCATCCAGATCACCAATGTTCACCCCTTCATACTCACCAGTAGTGGCTCCTTTTTCCATCCTCTTCTGCTCTATATAAGCATCATGTCTATTAAACAGCTTTTCCAAAGACACAAAATGAGGTGGGATAATGTTACCTTGTAATTGAATCACTTCACCTTGCTTTTCTGGTGATTCATGGTTGGAATCCTCTTTATCTCCTTTATTCTCATAGTGTTTAGGGGTAGCCTTGTCACTTTCTAAGAACAACTGCAGGCTCTTGTCATCTTCAAAGACCTTCCACGAATCCATATTGTCTAGAACAGAAGCTCTGTAAACAATCTCGATCTGATACTTCTTGTCTTTAAACTCTGGATGAGGCAACAATAAAGAAGCTGAAACTGCTAGGGAGTCAGCCTTGGAATTCAGCTCTCTTGGTACCGCTTCGATGGAGAAGGCATCCAGACCTTCAATTTCATCCCAGACTCTATTTCTGTAGTTCTTCAATGTATGATTCTTGACAGAGTATTGTTTTCTGACCTGTTTAACAATGAGCTCTGCGTCGCCTCTAGCCTTCAGCAATTTTACTCCTCTTTCTTTTGCTGCTGCAATTCCAAGTAACAGAGCCTCATATTCGGCGGTGTTGTTGGTATTCTTGAATTCCAATTTAAATTCCATAGGCTCAGGTTCACCCTAAGGAGAGATTAACACGATGCCGACACCATATCCTGATGAAGAATAGCTTCCATCAAATTCCAGGGTCCACACACCGGTAAGGTTTCTCTCTTCACATGAAGCTTCTTCATCTGGACTTTCACTTCTTTCTTCACTCAGGGATTCTTCAGTGAACAACATGTAATTGCCAAATTCCATCTCTTGGTATAGTATCTAGGCTTTGGGGTCATCATATTTCAGGATGGGGAATTTAGCTTTCTCTTCAGGCTCCAACTTAACTTTCTTGTTCCCAATCGGTATCATAGCCTGAGACCAATCTAACTTTATCTCCCCTCCTAAGTCTCTACAGAAGCTTCTACTTAGGAGGAGACCATAGCTTTTCAGGATGTCTGCCACTAGGATAGTCAATAAGAGCTTCTTTTCGGGGTGAGAGGCCAAAGAAACCTAGGCATCTTTGATTCGTCCTAGCAAGGGGACCTATTTAGCATCCATTGAATAACATCTCCCATGCACCTCTGTGAGACTAAGACCTAAGGCTTTGGCCACTGGATGGGGCATGACATTGTCCGACACTCTAGAGTCTATTATGTAGTTACTTAGTTTACAACCATTAATATACAATGAAACATAGAAGGGGTCGGGCTTCTAACCAGGAGAAGTTGCTAACACAGTACATTCATCTTGATGAAACAAGTTAGCTTTCAATGTTTCCTCTTCTTGTTCTATGGTTACATTGTGATTCAAGTTTGAGACATCCCCCTTACATCTCTCCACTAGTCTTTTCAATTCAGAAGGATGTGAAGCTAAATAATCTATAGGGGAACTTGAATATTTGCTTCTTCACAAAAATGGATAAAATCAAAAGGTGCTTTATCCTTACCCATTTGAGAATTTGAGGCTCCTTGATCAGCATGGGCATTTCTCGTGGAAGGAACAGAGTCACCTTTGAGAGGTTGGCTTGAGGACTGGTTCTTCAACTTCTTTCCCTGGGTGAGTACTTGATATGAAGTCCCGTGGATGGTAGCATAGCATTCACCTTTGATTTCAGAGTTAGATTTATACTCCACAAATAAATTTCCAGAGTCGCCATTGGAGTATGTATCCAACTCTGCACAAGGAGCTGCTACAGTCAGCTCATTGGTGGCCTGTAACTGCATCATACAGATGGTCTTTGGGCAGTTCTCACCGTCATGATCTGTGGTCAAATGAAACACGCACATGTTCCCTTTCTTGGGTGCTGCCTTGATCTGCAATCTCGGCTGGGTGCCTGTAAGCTGTAGGAACTTATTGTCTGCACCTCTTCCCGGCGCATTCTGAAAATTCCGCTGATAAGAGTTGTTGAAAGCTGGTAATTGCTTCTTCATCGCAACTAACTCATTTGACAACTTCTGAAGCATCTCATTAGATGACCTAGTATTGCTGGAGCTTCCTTTGGTTTGAATCTCCCGTTTCCACTTTCCTGCAGAGATTAAGTCATCTTCACACTCAATGGCTCTTCTTTGTGCGTCTGCTAAATCAGCAGGGCGCGCCCGTCTTAAGTCATAATTTACATCTGGAGGCATCATGCTTATGAAGAATGTTTTGATATTACTAGCAGTAGGCCTAGCAGCAGCAGGGATTCTACTATTAATTTTGTTGAAATTGGCTACAAAATCCATCATACTCATGTGAGGTTGCTTCTTGATGGACGCCAGTTGCGTTAACAGAGCATGCTCATCTTTTGCAGTCTTAAATTAGGCTTCAAATGTCATTCTCATCGTGTTCCAGTTAGTGATAGAGCCATAATCCAGATGGTAGAACCAATCTGTGGCACTCTCTATTAGAGTCTCAATGAATAACCTTACAGCAACGTCCTCATGTGCCACCCCCAAGATAGTAGTGGCTGCAAAGAATGCTTTAATATGTTCATCTGGAGTGACCTGTCCATCACCAGAAAACTTAGGGAAATTCTTTCTCGACCCTGCAAGAAGCGGATGATAAGCCGCTAACACTAAAGGTCCAACTGCTGCAGCCCATGGAGTAGCCATGACAGCCCTTGCACTATGTGGTGGAAAATTGACAACCGAGGGAGTATTGATACCGTGAAGAATCAATACCTAGCAAGTGCTTTGTGAAGTGATTTGATTCCTAACAGGGGAAGCTGGTCTACTCTGACTCTTCTTTTCTCCTCTTTGTTTAGGAACCTTTAGGATGGGAAAACCAAGCTCTTCTAGCTTGTCAAATGTAGGATGTCGCCCACCCTTTTCTCTGGTACTCCTGAGGAAATTTGTGCGTTCCAGGGTGCTGATAAGAGCTTACTGCTGGGCTTCTCTTCGTGCTTGTCTTTCTGCTCTCTGTATATTCCTCTTTTGAATAGCTCTTTCTAAAGCTTCCGCCCTTCTTTCTTCTTCCTCTAATACCTAGCTCACGTTTCTATAATGCTCAACGTTCCTTCTATACATCCAAACAAATGTATTGAGAGATGAGCTTATGTCTTCTTGATCGTCTTGGAAACCAAGGTTTGGTTGGAGCACTGGAAAAATATTCTCATGAGGGAGTACCATTTGTCCTCATGATATGATGTACTGATCGAGAGACTATTCAAGTCCCCAGCAGAGTTGCCAAAAATCTGTTGGTAAACAGATTTGTCATTTCTTGTGCCTTATGACAATGTGACTCTTGATGCCCGATTGATGAACAAAATCCGCTTACAACAGTTGAAAAGCCGTTATCGGATTACTGGCCTTTCTCTGAATTGGTAGGTATAGATCCCCTTTGAAATGATATGCAATGAATTATGTCTTGATTCCTAAATCTAATTCAGGTATGCTCTTAACCTGAGAGCAGAAGAGGCAAACCGAACTAAGACTAGCTAGAACTTAGTTCAGGCAGGAAAAAGCATTCTTAATCTAAAACTAAGCAATAAGGCTCACAAATCCTATGAGTTCTTATGCTCAGCAACTACCTAAAGAAGAGATAAATGCAATGATGAAAGCTCCTAATGACTCCTTCTCCGAACATCCCACAGCACATCTTACTGAGGTTCATTCACATCCTCAAAACACAACAATGAAATATCCTTTCTTTCCTACTGCAATTTAGATTAAGAAAAAGAATCATGCATTAACAACTTCTACCTAGCTCTTCCCCGGGTATCCCATAGCACATCCTACTAAGGTTTACTCACATCCTCACCACAAAAGAATGAAACATTCTTCCTTTCTTAATGCAACTTAGACTAAGAGAAAGAACAATCTAACTAACTGGAACATAAAATAATTGACATAAAACACCTTCAATTATCTCTACAACATCAAGCATTCCACACCAAAAATTTGCCAACCTTTCATTAATCTTTCAACTTCATACATATAGAGCCAGGGGATGATCGGTACAAAGGAACTTAATCGGTTCATCACCCTCTAACTGACAGATGGCCAGAAAACACTTCTGTTGCTAACTAATTGCAGGGGAAAAGAAACGGAAAAGAACAGGGGAAGTTAAATCATTTGGATTCCTTTCCTCTTCCCATCTTTGTCTGATAAGCTTTGGCAGCTCTTCCATGGCCACGTGCAGAAGCATCAATCAAACTGTGACACCTCGATTTGAATCTTTCATCTTGTCTTTAATGACATCTCTCAAGTCTAATCCATTGGGATATGGAGTCAAATAACTGTTTATGTTTTTCACATGTTTGATGCTATTCGATTTTGATTTCAACCTCCAATGGTATCGAGAATCCTCATCTTTATCTTGAACTCGAGCCTCTAATGCAATTGGCAGAAAATCCCAAACTGAATGCTTCCGACGGAAAATACCAAATCTGCTTCTCCATTGCGGGATTTGACATTATAGCTTCTTTAGCAGAAAATGAACATGAGAGTTCATCTTCCGCTTTCTTTGCAAAAAAATCAAAAAGTGCTTCTCCTCGTGGAAAACTCAAAAAGTGCTTCTCCTTGCGGAAATTTGCAACTTCGCTTCTCCTTGGCAGAAAATGAGAAAGGGGCTTCTCCACTTAAAGCACATGCTTTACTTGATCTCTCAAAATAATAATATAATATTCCTTTTTCATCAATCGGGCCCACCATGTTATAACTAAGCTTTGCGAAAAATCACCTGAGGGGTGCAATTCCCGCAAAGCGCAAAGTTCTTCTTTGCAGAAAATCACCTGGGAGGTGCGATTCCCGCAAAGTGTAAAATCCTTCTTTGCAGAAAATCACTTTCTTAGGTAGAATTCCGCCATGGAGAAGATGATTTCTAAAATCCCGCCGAGCTCGTTCTCACTCATCTCTTAACCAAATTTCTCGCCATTTGTTACATTAGGATTGTTGAGACCTGCAGAATCGATCCATACCAGTCTTTGACCTCTGCCTGAGAAAGAACATCAATTGGAGCACAAATCTTTGCCAGGTTGGGATCTACAACTTACCCAAAAATGAAAAGATCTCAGAACAACCCGCCCGGCTAAGAGAAGGAAAGGTAAAAAAAGGGAAACCCGACAAAGATAGCCTACCTAAGAAAGACTTAGACTTAGACTCAGACTGACCAGACATGACTCCAAAATTCTCCACTTTGATAGCATGGGTACAAGATTAAAAGTGGGGCAACAGCTGGCTCCGACTGGGGACTTGGGTAGATTATACCCAAGCGGGGGACTCAGTATCTCTGGTTTCGCAAGGAAAAACAAAAGGCGGCAATGCAGGAACACCAACAAAAGAAAGAAAAGAAGGAAAGAAACAAAGCAAGGGAAAGGAAACTAACCTAAGGAACGGCAAGCAACAGAACAAAACTATGGTACATTACAGGGGTTACATGTTTTCAATCTGCAATTTGATAAAGCTTCAAATCCTGACCGTTGAAGGTCAGCGATAACACTTCACCATCTTGATACGCCAGCTTGAAGGAATTGTTATCAAATACCTAGTGGATTATGAACGGGCCTTTCCACAGGGAATCAAACTTCTTATGCATCCCTTTGGGAGTGCTTTTCTTATCCCATAATAACACACTATCTCCCACCATGAACTTTCGTGGCCTTGCCTTTCTGTCAAATAGCTTCTTCACTCGCAGTTGATGCTGAGTGATGTGATCTACTATGCAAATCATCAAAACCTATAAGATAGTGTTAACTGGGTAACATGTACATGCAAATTTCTCTTTTAGTGCCTATTTTGTTGTATGATTAGATTTTGGATAACAATTATATAATTACATTATATTTGTCTACATACATTATTATATTATATTATTATTATATTATTATAAATTATATTATATAATTAATATTTTATATATAAATTATATAATTATGATATTATTATATTATTACGTTATATAAATTATAAATTATAAATTATATAATATTATATTATTTATGTGTACTGTAAAATATGTGAGAGAGACAGAGAGAGAGAGAGGGCGTACTAGGACCTTACCATTCAAATTGGTCAAAAGGGGTCATGGGGTCTTCCTAGGGGTCCTAAAGCATGATAAGGCATACCAGGACCCCTAAAAAGACCCCATAACACATTTTGACCCATTTGAATGTTCAAATGTGTCCTAAGGGGTCCTATGACCGCTTAGGACACATTTGAGCATTCAAATAAATCAAAAGGGGTCAGGGGGTCTTCCTAGGGGTCCTAATGAATGATAAGGCATACTAGGACCCCTGGGAAGACCCCATGACCCCTTTTGACCCATTTGAATGCTCAAATATGTCCTAAAGGGTCCTATGACCCCTTAGGACACACTTGACCATTCAAATGGGTTAAAGGGGGTCATGGGGTCTTCCTAGGGGTCCTAATGAGTGATAAGGCGTACTAGGACCCCAAAAAAAATGCCATGACCCATTTTGAACCATTTGAATATTCAAATGTGTCCTAAGGGGTCTTATGACCCCTTAGGACACACTTGACCATTCAAATGGGTCAAAAGGGGTCGTGGGATCTTTCTAGGGGTCATAATGCGTGACAAGGCATACTAGGACCCCCAATAAAATATAATGACCCATTTTGACCCATTTGAATGTTCAAATGTGTTCTAAGGGGTCCTACGACCCCTTAGAACATACTTGACCATTCAAATGGGTCAAAAGGTGTCGTGGGGTCTTCCTAGGGGTCCTAATGCGTGATAAGGTGTACTAGGACCCCCAGGAACCCATGACCCCTTTTGACCCATTTGAATATTAAAATGTGTCCTAATGGGTCCTGTGACCCCTTGGGATACACTTGACCATTCAAATGGGTCAAAAGGGGTTGTGGGCTCTTCCTAGGGGTCCTAATGCATGATAAGGCATACTAGGACCCCCAAGAAGACCCCATGACACCTTTTGACCCATTTACATGTTAAAATATGTCCTAAGGAGTCCTATGACCCCTTGGGACAGACTTGACCATTCAAATGCGTCAAAAGGGATGATCTGGTCTTCTTAGGGGTCCTAATGCGTGATAAGGTGTATTAGGACCTCTAGGAAGAACCCATGACCCCTTTTGAACCATTTGAATGTTCAAATATGTCATAAGGGGTCCTATGACCCCTTGGGACACACTTGACCATTCAAATGGGTCAAAAGGGGTCGTGGGGTCTTCCTAAGGGCCCTAATGCATGATAAGGCATACTACGACCCCTAGGAAGACCCCATGACCCTTTTTGACCCATTTGAAGGTTCAAATGTGTCCTAAGGGGTCCTGTGACCCCTTAGGACACACTTGACCATTCAAATGTGTCAAAATGGGTTGTGTGGTCTTACTAGGGGTCCTAATGCATGATAAGGCATACTAGGACCCCCAGGAAGTCCCCATGACCCCTTTTGACCCATTTGAATGGTCAAATGTGTCCTAAAGTGTCCTACGACCCCTTAAGACACATTTGACCATTCAAATAGGTCAAAAGGGGTCGTGGGGTCTTCCTACAAGTCCTATTGTGTGATAAGGCATACTAGGACCCCTAGGAAGACTCCATGACCTCTTTTGAACCATTTGAATGTTCAAATGTGACCTAAGGGGTCCTACGACCCCTTAGGACACACTTGAGCATTCAAATGGGTCAAAAGGAGTCGTGAGGTCTTCCTAGGGGTCCTAATGCATGATAAGGTGTACTAGGACCCCTAGAAAGACCCTATGACCCCTTTTGACCCATTTAAATATTCTAATGTGTCCTAAGGGGTCCTACGACCCCTTAGGATACAATTGACCATTCAAATGGGTCAAAATGGGTCATGGGGTCTTTCTAAGGGTCCTAATGTGTGATAAGGCATACTAGGACCCCCAAGAAGACCCCATGACCCCTTTTCACCCATTTGAATATTCAAATGTGTCGTAAGGGGTCCTACAACCCCTTAGAACACACTTGACCATTCAAATATGTCAAAAGGGGTCGTGTGGTCTTCCTAGGGGTCCTAATATGTGATAAGGTGTACTAGGATTCCTAGAAAGACCCGCTGACGCCTTTTAATCTATTTGAGTGTTCAAATGTGTCCTAAGGGGTCCTACGAGCCCTCAGGACACACTTGAACATTTAAATGTGTCAAAAGGTGTCATTTTCTCTTCCTAGGGGTCCTAATGCGTGATAAGGTGTACTAGGACCCCAAGGAAAACCCCATGACTCCTTTTAACCCATTTGAATGTTCAAACATTTCTTAAGGGGCCCTACGACCCCTTAGGACACACTTCACCATTTAGATGTGTCAAAAGGGGTCGTGTG
>MU225430.1:1715808-1728707 GCA_018584345.1 Thuja plicata
TAGGACCCCAAGGAAAACCCCATGACTCCTTTTAACCCATTTGAATGTTCAAACATTTCTTAAGGGGCCCTACGACCCCTTAGGACACACTTCACCATTTAGATGTGTCAAAAGGGGTCGTGTGGTCTTCCTATGAGTCCTAATGTGTGATAAGGTGTACTGGGACCCCCAGGAAGACCCCATGACCCCTTTTGACCCATTTGAATGTTCAAATGTGTCCTAAGGGGTCCTATGACCCCTTAGGAAATACTTGACCATTCAAATGGTTTAAAAGGGGTCGTGGGGTCTTCCTAGGGGTCCTAATGTGTGATAAGACATACTAGGACCCCTAGAAAGATCCCATGACCCCTTTTGACCCATTTGAATTTTCAAATGTGCCCTCAGGGGTCCTACGACCCCTTAGGACACACTTGACCATTCAAATGGGTCAAAAGAGGTCGTGCAGTCTTCCTAAGGGTCCTAATGCGTGATAAGGGACACTAGCACCCCCAGGAAGACCCCATGACCCCTTATGACCCATTTGAATGTTAAAATGTGTCCTAAGGGGTCCTATGACCCCTTGGGACATACTTCACCATTCAAATGGGTTAAAAAGGGTTGTGGGGTCTTCCTAGGGGTCCTGATACGTGATAAGGTGTACTAGGACCCCTAGAAAGACTCCATCACCCCTTTTGACCCATTTGAATATTCAAATATGTCCTAAGGGGTCCTACGATCCCTTAGGATACACTTGACCATTCAAATATGTCAAAAGGGTTGTGGGGTGTTCCTAGGGGTCCTAATGCATGATAAGGTGTACTAGGGCCCCCAAAAAGACCCCATGACCCCTTTTGACCCATTTGAATGTTAAAATGTGTCCTAAGGGGTCTTACAACCTGTTAGGATACACTTGACCATTCAAATTGGTCAAAAGGGGTCATGAGATCTTTCTAGGTGTCCTAATATATGATAAGACATACTAGGACCCCCAAGAAGACCCCATAACTCGTTTTGACCCATTTGAATGTTCAAATGTGTCTTAAGGGGTCCCATAGCCCTGTGAGACACACTTGACCATTCAAATGGGTCAAAAGGGGTCTTGGGATCTTCCGAGGGGTTGTAATGCCTGATAAACCGTACTATGAGCCCCAAAAAGACCCCATGAAACCTTTTAACCCATTCAAATGTTTAAATGTCTCCTACGGGGTGCTACGACCCCTTAGGACACACTTGACCATTCAAATGTGTCAAAAGGGGTCGTGTGATGTTCTTATAGTTTCTAATGTGTGATAAGATGTACTAGTACCCCTGAGAAGACCCCATGACAACTTTTGACCCATTTGAATGTTCAAATATTTTCTAAGGGATCCTACGACCCCTTCGGACACACTTGACCATTTAAATGTGTAAAAAGGGGTCGTGTGGTCTTCCTACGGGTCCTAATGCGTGATAAGCTATACTAGGACCCCCAGAAAGACCCCACGACCCCTTTTGACCCATTTGAATGTTCAAATATGTCCTAAGGGGTCCTATGACCCGTTAGGATAAACTTGACCATTCATATGGGTCAAAAGGGGTCGTGTGGTCTTCCAAGGGGTCTTAATGTGTGATAAGATGTACTAGGACCCCTAGGAAGACTCCATGAACACTTTTGACCCATTTAAATGTGCAAATGTGTCCTAAGGGGTCCTACGACCCCTTAGAACACACTTGACCATTCACATGTGTCGAAAGGGGTCATGGGGTCTTCCTAGGGGTCCTAATACGTGATAAAACGTACCAGGAACCTGAGCAAGACCCCATGACCCTTTTTGAACCATTTGAATCTTAAAATATGTGTTAAGGGGTCCTATAACCTCTTGGGACACATTTGACCATTCAAATGGGTCAAAAGGGGTTGTGGGGTCATCCTAGGGGTCCAAATGCATGATAAAGCGTACTAGAACCCCTAAGAAGACCCCATTACCCCTTTTGACCAATTTGAATGTTCAAATGTCTCCTAAGGGGTCCTTCAACCCCTTAGGACACACTTGACCATTCAAACATGTCAAAAGGGCTTGTGGGGCCTTCCTAAGGGTCCTAATACGTGATAAGGCATACTAGGAACCTGAGCAAGACCCAATGACCCATTTTAAACCATTTGAATGTTGAAATGTGTCCTGAGGGGTCTTGTGACCCCTTGGGACACACTTGACCATTCAAATGGGTCAAAAGGGGTCGTGGGGTCTTCTTAGGTGTCCTAATGTGTGATAAGACATACTAGGACCCCTAGAAAGACCCCATGACACGTTCTGACCCATTTGAATGTTCAAATATGTCCTAAGCGGTCCAACAACCCCTTAGGACACGCTCAAAAATTTAAATGTGTCAAAAGGGGTCGTGGGGTCTTCCTAGGGATCCTAATGCATGATAAGTTATACTAGGACCCCTAGGAAGACCCCATGACCCCTTTTGACACATTTGAATGTTCAAATGTTTCCTAAGGGGTCCTACAACCCCTTAGGACACACTTGACCTTTCAGTTGTGTCAAAACAGGTCGTGTGGTCTTCGTAGGGGTCCTAATGCATGATAAGGTGTAATAGGACCCCTAGGAAGACACCATCACCCCTTTTGACCCATCTGAATGTTAAAATATGTCTTAAGGGGTCCTACGACCCCTTAGGACATACTTGACAATTCAAATGGGTCAAAAGGGGTCATGGGGTCTTCCTAGGGGTCCTAATTTGTGATAAGACGTACTAGGACCCCTAGAAAGACCTCATGACCCCTTTTGACCCATTTGAATGTTCAACTATGTCTTAAGGGGTCCTATGACCCCTTATGACACACTTGGCCATTCAAATGGGTCAAAAGGGGTCGTGGGGTCATCCTAAGGGTCCAAATTCATGATAAGGTGTACTACGACTCCCAGGAAGACCACATGACCCCTTTTGACCTATTTGAATGTTAAAATGTGTCCTGAGGGGTCCTATGACCCCTTGGGAAACACTTGACCATTCAAATGGCTCAAAAGGTGTCATGGACTCTTCCTACGGGTCCTAATGCCTGATAAGGCATACTAGAAACCCTAGAAAGACCCCATGACCCCTTTTGACCCATTTGAATGTTCAAATGTGTCCTAAGGGGTCCTACCATGCCTTGGGACACACTTGACCATTCAAATGTGTCAAAAGGGGTTGTGGGGTCTTCTTAGGGGTTCTAATGTGTGATAAGGTGTACTAGAACCCCCAGAAAGATCCCATGACCCCTTGTGACCCATTTGAATGTTCAAATATGTCCTCAGGGGTCCTACAACCCCTTAGAACACACTTGACCATTCAAATAGGTCAGAAGGGGTCGTGGGGTCTTCCTAAGGGTCCTAATGTGTGATAATGCATACAAGGACCCCTAGTAAGACCCCATGAACCCTCTTCACCTATTTGAATGTTAAAATATGTACTAAGGGGTCCTATGACCCCTTACGACACACTTGACCATTCAAATGGGTCAAATGGGGTCGTGAGATTTTCATAGGGGTCCTAATGTGTGATAAGGCGTACTAGGACCCCCAAGAAGACCCCATGACCTTTTTTGATCCATTTGAATGTTCAAATGTGTCCTAAGGGTTCCTACGACACCTTAGGACACACTTGACCATTCAAATGTGTCAAAAGGGGTCGTGTGGTTTTCCTAGGGGTCCTAATGTGTTATAAAGTGTATTAGGACCCCCATGAAGACATTATGACCCCTTTTGACCCATTTGAATGTTCAAATATTTTTTAAGGGGTCTTACAACCCCTTAAGACACATTTGACCATTCAAATGGGTCAAAAGGGATCATGGGGTCTTCCTTGGGGTCCTAATGCGTGATAAGGTATACTAGGACCCCTACAAAGACCCCATGACCCCTTTTGACCCATTTGAATGTTTAAATGTGTCATAAGGGGTCCTACGACCCCTTAGGACACACTTGACCATTCAAATATGTCAAAATCAATTGTGGGGTCTTCCTAGGGGTCCTAAAATGTGATAAGGCATACTAGGATCTCTAGGAAGATATCATGACCATTTTTGATCCATTTGAATGTTCAAATGTGTCCTAAGGAGTGCTACAACCCCTTAGAAAACACTTGACCATTCAAATGTGTCAAAAGGGGTTGTGTTGTCTTTCTAGGGGTCGTAACGCATGACACTAGGAAGATCCCATGACACTTATTGACCCATTTGAATGTTAAAATGTGTCTTAAGGTGTCCTATGACCCCTTGAGATACACTTGACTATTTAAATGGGTCAAAAGGGGTCGTGGGGTCTCCCTAGGGGTCTTAATGTGTGATAAGGTGTACTAGAACCCCTAGAAAGACCCCATAACCCCTTTTGACCCATTTGAATGTTTGAATGTGTCCTAAGGGTTCCTATGACCCCTTGGGACACACTTGACGATTCAAATGAGTCAAAAGGGGTCGTGAGGTCTTCATAGGGGTCCTAATGCATGATAAGCCATACTAGAACCCCTAGGAAGACCCCATGACGCCTTTTGACCCATTTGAATGTTCAATATGTCTTAAGGGGTCCTACAACCCCTTAGGACACACTTGACCAATCAAATGGATCAAAAAGGGTTATGGGGTCTTTGTAGGGGTCCTAATGCGTGATAAGGCATACAAGGATCCCAAAGAAGAACACATGACCCCTTTTGACCTATTTAAATGTTCAAATGTGTCCTAAGGTGTCCTACGACCACTTACAACACACTTGACCATTCAGATGTGTCAAAAGGGGTCATGTGGTCTTCCTAGGGGTCCTAATGTGTGATAAGGTGTAATAGGACGCCGAGGAAGAGCCCATGACCCCTTTTCACCCATTTGAATGTTCAAATATGTCCTAATGGTTCCTACAACCCCTTAGAACACACTTGACCATTCAAATAGGTCAAAAGGGGTCGTGGGGTCTTCCTAAGGGTTCTAATGTGTGATAAGGCATACTAGGACCCCCAGGAAGACCCCATGACCTATTTTGACCCATTTGAATGTTAAAATGTGTCTTATGACCCCTTGGGACACACTTGACCATTCAAATGGGTTAGAAGGGGTCGTGGGGTCTTCTTAGGGTTCCTAATGCGTGATAAGGCATAGTAGGACTCCCAAAAAGACCCCATGACCCCTTTTGACCCATTTGAATATTTAAATGTGTCCTAACAAGTCCTACGACCACTTAGATCACACTTGACCATTCAAATGGGTCGAAAGGGGTCATGGGGTCTTTCTAGGGGTCCTAGTATGCCTTATCACGCATTAGGACCCCTAGAAAAACCCCACGACCTATTTTGACCTATTTGAATGGTCAAGTGTGTCCTAAGGGGTCCTAATGTGTGATAAGACATACTAAGACCCCCAAGAAGACCCCATGACCCTTTTTGACCCATTTGAATGTTAAAATATGTCTTAACAGGTCCTACAACCTCTTATGATACACTTGACCATTCAAATGTGTCAAAAGGGGTCGTGTGGTCTTCCTAGGGGTCGTAATACATGATAAGGTGTACTAGGACCTCTAGGAAGACCCCATGACCCCTTTTGACCCATTTGAATGTTCAAATGTTTCCTGAGGGGTCCTACGACCCCTTAGTACACACTTGACCATTCAGATGTGTCAAAAGGGGTCGTGTGGTCTTCCTAGGGGTCCTAATGCATGATACGGTGTACTAGGACCCGCAGGAAGACCCCATGACCCCTTTTGACCCATTTGAATATTCAAATGTGTCCTAAGGGGTCCTACGCCACCGTAGGACACACTTGACCATTCAAATGCATCAAAAGGGGACGTGGAGTCTTTGTAGGGGTCTTAATGCGTGATAAGACATACTAGGACCCCTAAGAAGACCTCATGACCCCTTTTGACCCATTTGAATGTTCAAATGTGTTCTAAGGGGTCCTACAACCCCTTAGCACACACTTGACCATTCAAATGGGTCAAAAGGGGTCATGGGGTCTTCTTAGGGGTCCTAATGCATGATAAGGCGTACTAGGACCCCCAAGAAGACTCCATGACCCCTTTTGACCCATTTGAATGTTTAAATGTGTGCTAAGGGGTCCTATGATCCCTTGGGACACACTTGACCATTTAAATGGATCAAAAGGGGTCGTCGCATCTTCCTAGGGGTCCTAATGCATGATAAGACATACTAGGACCCCTAGGAAGACCCATGACCCCTTTTGACCCATTTTATGTTCAAATGTGTCCTAAGAAGTCCTATAACCCCTTAGGACACACTTGACCTTTCAAATGTGTCAAAAGGGGTCGTGGTGTCTTTCTAGGGGTCCTAATGCATGATAAGGCATACGAGGAACCTAAGAAAGACCTCATTTCCCTTTTTGAGCCATTTAAATGTGAAAATATGTCGTAAGGGGCCATATGACCCCTTGGGACACACTTGACCATTCAAATAGGTCAAAAGGGGTCGTGGAGTCTTCCTAGGGGTCCTAATGCATGATAAGGTGTACTAGGACCCCTGGGAAGACCCCATGACCCCTTTTGACCCATTTGAATGTTCAAATGTGTCCTAAGGGGTCCTACAACCCCTTACAACACACTTGACCATTCGAATGTGTTGAAAGGGGTCGTGGGGTCTTTCTAGGGGTCCTAATGCATGATAAGTTTTACTACGACCCCCAGGAAGAACCCATGACCCCTTTTGACCAATTTAAATGTTTAAACATTTCTTGAGGGGTCCTACGACGCCTTAGGACACACTTGACCATTCAGATGTGTCAAAATAGATCGTGTGGCCTTCCTAGGGGTTCTAATACATGATAAGGTGTACTAGGACCCCAAGAAGACCCCATGACCCCTTTTGACCAACTTGAATGTTAAAATGTATCCTAAGGGGTCCTATGACCCGTTGGGAAACATTTGACTATTCAAATGGGTCAAAAAGGGTCGTGGGGTCATGCTAAAAGTCCTAATGCGTGATAAGGCATACTAGGAACCCTAGGAAGACCACACGACCCCTTTTGACACATTTGAATGGTCAAGTGTGTCCTGAGGGGTCCTACAACACCTTAGAACACACTTGAAAATTCAAATGTGTCAAAAGGGGTCGTGGGGTCTTTCTAAGGGTCTTAATACGTGATAATGTATACTAGGAACCTGAGCAAGACCCCATGACCCCATGAACATTCAAATGGGTCAAAAGGGGTCGTGGGGTCTTCCTGGGGGTCCTAATGTGTGATAAGGCGTATTAGGACCCCTAAGAAGACCCTATGACCCCTTTTGACCTATTTGAACATTCAAATGTGTCCCAAGGGGTCCTACGATCCCTTACGATGCACTTGAACATTCAAATGTGTCCTAATGGATCGTACGACCCCTTAGAACACACTTGACCATTCAAATGTGTCAAAAGGGTCGTGGGGTATTTCTAGGGGTCCTAATACATGATAAGTTTTACTACGACCCACAGGAAGACCCCATCACCCCTTTTGACCCATTTGAATGTTCAAATATTTTCTAAGGGGTCCTACGACCCCTTAGGATACACTTGACCATTCAGGTGTGTCAAAACAGGTCGTGTGGTCTTCCTAGGGGTCCTACTGCGTGATAAGGTGTACTACGACCCCCAAGAAGACCCCATGACACCTTTTGACCCATTTGAATGTTAAAATGTGTCCTAAGTGGTCTTATGACCCCTTACGACACACTTGACCATTCAAATGGGTCCTAATGGGTCCTACGACCCCTTAGAACACACTTGACCATTCAAATATGTCAAAAGGGATTGTGAAGTCTTCCTAGGGGTCCTAATATGTGATAAGTTATACTAGGACCCCTAGGAAGACCCTATGACCCCTTTTGACCTATTTGAATGTTCAAATATTTTCTAAGGGGTCCTACAAACATTTAAAACACATTTGACCGTTCAAATGGGTCAAAAAGGGTCGTGGGGTCTTCGTAGGGGTCATATTGTGTGATAAGGCGTACTAGGACCCCTACAAAGACCCCATGACCCATTTTGACCCATTTGAATATTCAAATGTGTCCTAAGCGGTGCTACGACCCCTTAGGACACACTTGACCATTCAGATATGTCAAAAGCGATCATGGAGTCTTCCTAAGGGTGCTAATACGTGATAAGGCATACTAGGACCTCTATGAAAACCCCATGACCCATTTTTACCCATTTGAATATTCAAATGTGTCCTAAGGGCTTCTACGACCCCTTAGGAGAGACTTGACCATTCAAATGTGTCAAAAGGGGTCGTGTAGTCTACCTTGGGGTCCTAATGTGTGATAAGGTCTACTAGGACCCCTAGGAAGACCTCGTGACTCCTTTTGACCCATTTGAATGTTTAAATGTGTCCTAACAGGTGCTACAACCCCTTAAGACACACTTGACCATTCAAATGTGTCAAAAGGGGTCGTGTGGTCTTCCTAGGGGTCCTAATGCTTGATAAGCTATACTAAGACCCCCAGGAAGACCCCATGACTTCTTTTGACCCATTTGAATGTTAAAATATTTTCTAAGGGGTCCTACGACCCCATAGAACACACTTGACCATTCAGATTTGTCAAAAGGGGTCGTATGGTCTTCCTAAGAGTTCTAATGCGTGATAAGGTGTACTAGGACCCCCAGAAAGATCCCATGACCCATTTTGACCCATTTAAATGTTCAAATGTGTCCTAAGGGGTCCTACGACGCCTTAGGACACACTTGATGATTCAAATGGGTCAAAAGAGGTCGTGGGGTCTTCCTATGGGTCCTGATGCGTGATAAGACATACTAGGACCCCCAGAAAGACACCATGACCCATTTTGACCCATTTGAATATTCAAATGTCTTGTAAGGGGTCCTACAACCCTTTAGGACACACTTGACCATTCAAATGGGTCAAAGGGGTTCATGGGGTCTTCTTAGGGGTCCTAATACGTGATAAGGCGTACTAGAACCCCCAAAATAATGTCATGACCCATTTTGACCCATTTGAATGGTCAAGTGTGTGCTAAGGGGTCGGTCTTCTTAGGGGTCCTAATACGTGATAAGGCGTACTAGAACCCCCAAAATAATGTCATGACCCATTTTGACCCATTTGAATGATCAAATGTATCCTAAGGGGTCCTATGACCCCTTAGCACACACTTGACCATTCAAATGGGTCAGAAGGGGTTTTGAGGTTTTCCTCGGGGTCCTAATGTGTGATAAGGTGTACTAGACCCTCAGAAAGATGCCATGACCTATTTTGACCCATTTGAATGTTCAAATGTGTTCTAAGGGGTCCTACAAACCCTTAGGACACACTTGACCATTCAAATGGGTCAAAAGGTGTCGTGGGGTCTTCCTAGGGGTCCTAATGTGTGATAAGACATACTAGGACACATAGTAGGACCCCATGACCCCTTTTGACCCATTTGCATATTAAAATATGTTCTAAGGGGTCTTGTGACCCCTTGGGAGACACTTGTCCAATTAAATGGGTCAAAAGGGGTCGTGGGGTCTTTCATGGGGTCCTAATGCATGATAAGGCATACTAGGGGCCCCAAGAAGACCCCATGACCCCTTTTGACACATTTGAATATTAAAATGTGTCCTAAGGAGTCCTATGACCCTTTGGGACACACTTGACCATTTAAATGTGTCAAAAGGTGTCGTGTAATCTTCTTAGGGGTCCTAATATGTCATAAGGTGTACTAGGACCCCTAGGAAGACCCCATGACCCTTTTTGACCCATTTGAATGTTCAAATGTGTCCTGAGGGGTCCTATGACCTATTGTGACACACTTAACCATTCAAATGGGTTAAAATGGGTCATGGGGTCTTCCTAGGAGTCCTAATGCATGATAAGGCATACTAGGACCCCTAGGAAGACCCCATGACCCCTTTTGACCCATTTGAAGGTTCAAATGTGTCCTAAGGGATCCTACGACCCCTTAGAACACACTTGACCATTCAAATGTGTCAAAAGAGGTCATGTTGTCTTACTAGGGGTCTTAATGTGTGATAACGTGTACTAGGACTCCCAAGAAGACTGGATGACCCCTTTTGACCCATTTCAATGTTCAACTATGTCCTAAGGGGTCCTACGACCCCTTAAGACACATTTGACCATTCAAATAGGTCAAAAAGGGTCGTGGGGCTTCCTACGGGTTCTAATGCGTGATAAGACATACTAGGACCCCTAGGAAGACTCCATGACCCTGTTTGAACCATTTGAATGTTCAAATGTGACCTAAGGGGCCCTATGACCCCTTAGGACACACTTGAGCATTCAAATAGGTCAAAAGGGGTCACGGGGACTTCTTGGGGGTTCTAATGCATGATAAGACATACTAGGACCCCAGAAAGACTTTATAACCCCCTATGACCCCTTAGGACACACTTGAGCATTCAAATGGGTCAAAAGGGGTCGTGGGGTCTTCCTAAGGGTCTTAATGTGTGATAAGGCGTACTAGGACCCTTAGGAAGACTCCATGACCCCTTTTGACCCATTTGAATGTTCAAATGTATCCTAAGGGGTCCTACGACCCCTTGGAACACACTTGACCATTCAGATGTGTCAAAAAGGTCGTGGGGTATTTCTAGGGGTCCTAATACATGATAAGTTTTACTACGACCCACAAGAAGACCCCATCACCCCTTTTGACCCATTTGAATGTTCAAATATTTTATAAGGGGTCCTACGACCCCTTAGGATACACTTGACCATTCAGGTGTGTCAAAACGGGTTGTGTGGTCTTCCTAGGGGTCCTAATGCGTGATAAGGTGTACTACGACCCCCAAGAAGACCCCATGACACCTTTTGACCCATTTGAATGTTAAAATGTGTCGTAAGTGGTCCTATGACCCCTTACGACACACTTGACCATTCAAATGGGTCCTAATGGGTCCTACGACCCTTTAGAACACACTTGACCATTCAAATATGTCAAAAAGGGTTGTGAAGTCTTCTTAGGGGTCCTAATGCGTGATAAGTTGTACTAGGACCCCTAGGAAGACCCTGTGACCCCTTTTGACCCATTTGAATGTTCAAATATTTCCTAAGGGGTCCTACAAACATTTAAGACACATTTGACCATTCAAATGGGTCTAAAGGGGTCGTGGGGTCTTCTTAGGGGTCATATTGTGTGATAAGGCATACTAGGACCCCTACAAAGACCCCATGACCCGTTTTGACCCATTTGAATGTTCAAATGTGTCCTAAGGGGTACTACGACCCCTTAGGACACACTTGACCATTCAAATATGTCAAAAGCGATCATGGAGTCTTCCTAAGGGTGCTAATACGTTATAAGACATACTAGGACCTCTATGAAAACCCCATGACCCATTTTGACCCATTTGAATGTTCAAATGTGTCCTAAGGGATCCTACGACCCCTTAGGAGAGACTTGACCATTCAAATGTGTCAAAAGGGGTCGTGTAGTCTAGCTTGGGGTCCTAATGTGTGATAAGGTCTACTAGGACCCCTAGGAAGACTTCGTGACTCCTTTTGACCCTTTTGAATGTTTAAATGTGTCCTAATGGGTGCTACAACCCCTTAAGACACACTTGACCATTCAAATGTGTCAAAAGGGGTCGTGTGGTCTTCCTAGGGGTCCTAATGCTTGATAAGCTGTACTAGGACCCCTAGGAAGACCCCATGACTTTTTTTGACCCATTTGATTGTTAAAATATTTTCTAAGGGGTCCTACAACCCCTTAGAACACACTTGACCATTCAGATGTGTCAAAAGGGGTCGTATGGTCTTCCTAAGAGTTCTAATGCATGATAAGGTGTACTAGGACCCCATAAAGATCCCATGACCCATTTTGACCCATTTAAATGTTCAAATGTGTCCTAAGGGGTCCTGCGACGCCTTAGGACACACTTGATGATTCATATGGGTCGAAAGAGGTCGTGGGGTCTTCCTATGGGTCCTAATGCGTGATAAGACATACTAGGACCCCCAGGAAGACACCATGACCCATTTTGACCCATTTGAATATTCAAATATGTTGTAAGGGGTCCTATAACCCTTTAGGACACACTTGACCATTCAAATGGGTCAAAGGGGTTCATGGGGTCTTCCTAGGGGTCCTAATACGTGATAAGGCATACTAGAACCCCCAAAATAATGTCATGACCCATTTTGACCCATTTGAATGATCAAATGTGTTCTAAGGGGTCCTATGATCCCTTAGCACACACTTGACCATTCAAATGGGTCAGAAGGGGTTTTGAGGTTTTCCTTGGGGTCTTAATGTGTGATAAGGCGTACTAGACCCTTAGAAAGATGCCATGACCTATTTTGACCCATTTGAATGTTCAAATGTGTTCTAAGGGGTCCTACAAACCCTTAGGACACACTTGACCATTCAAATGGGTCAAAAGGTGTCATGGGGTCTTCCTAGGGATCCTAATGCGTGATAAGGCATACTAGGACACCTAGTAAGACCCCATGACCCCTTTTGACCCATTTACATATTAAAATATGTTCTAAGGGGTCTTGTGACCCCTTGGGAGACACTTGTCCAATTAAATGGGTCAAAAGGGGTTGTGGGGTCTTTCATGGGGTCCTAATGCATGATAAGGCATACTAGGGGCCCCAAGAAGACCCCATGACCCCTTTTGACATATTTGAATATTAAAATGTGTCCTAAGGAGTCCTATGACCCCTTGGGACACACTTGACCATTTAAATGTGTCAAAAGGGGTTGTGTAATCTTCTTAGGGGTCCTAATATGTGATAAGGTGTACTAGGACCCCTAGGAACACCCCATGACCCTTTTTGACCCATTTGAATGTTCAAATGTGTCCTGAGGGGTCCTATGACCTATTGTGACACACTTAACCATTCAAATGGGTTAAAATAGGTCGTGGGGTCTTCCTAGGGGTCCTAATGCATGATAAGGCATACTAGGACCCCTAGGAAGACCCCATGACCCCTTTTGACCCATTTGAAGGTTCAA
>MU225430.1:1740224-1763941 GCA_018584345.1 Thuja plicata
TAGGACCCCCAAGAAGACCCCATGACCCCTTTTGACCCATTTGAATGTTAAAATGTGTCCTAAGGGGTCCTATGACCCCTTGGGACACACTTGAGCATTAAAATATGTTAAAATGGGTTATGGGGTCTTCCTAGGGGTCCTAATGCATGATAAGGCATACTAGGACCCCTAGGAAGACCCCATGACCCCTTTTGACCCATTTGAATGTTCAAATGTGTCTTAAGTGGTCCTATGACCCGTTAGGACATAGTTGAGCATTCAAATATGTCAAAAGGGGTCGTGGGGTCTTCCTAGTGGTCCTAATGCATGATAAGTCATACTAGGACCCCCAGGAAGACCCCATGACCCCTTTTGACCCATTTGAATTTTCAAATGTGTCCTAAGCGGTACTATAATCCCTTAAGACACATTTGAGCATTCAAATGTGTCAAAAGGGGTCGTGGGGTCTTCTTAGGGGTCCTAATGTGTGATAAGGCGTACTAAGACCCACAAAAAGACCCCATGACCACTTTTGACCTATTTGAATGTTCAAATGTGTTCTAAGGGGTCCTACTACTCGTTAGGAGAAACTTGACCATTCAAAATGGTCAAAATGGGTCATGGGGTCTTCCTAAAGATCCTAATGCGTGATAAGGCATACTAGGACCCCTAGGAAGACCCCATGACATCTTTTGACCTATTTGAATGTTCAAATGTGTCCTAAGGGATCCTACGACCCCTTAGGACACACTTGAGCATTCCAATGTGTCAAAATAGGTTGTGGTGTCTTCCTAGGGGTCCTAATGTGTGATAATGTGTACGAGGGCCCCTTAAGTCCCTAAGGGGTCCTAGTACACCTTCTTATGCGTTAGGACCCCTAGGAAGTCCCCATGACCACTTTTGACACATTAGAATACTAAAGTGTGTCCCAAGGTGTCGTACGAGCCCTTGGGACACACTTGACTATTATGATGTGTTGTCGAGGGTTACAGAGGGACCTAAGGGGTCCTAGTACACTTTCTCGAGCATTAGGATCCCTAGGAACCCTCTAACCCCTTTGGAAACCTTTTCGATGCCTTATAGTGGTGTAATTAACCTATATATTAATATGTCCTATATAATATATATCATATATACTATACTTGATTTTATTATATATACAACAATATTTCATATATAATATATAATACATATCATATTGAATATATCTATTATATCGTAACACACACACACACACATATAATAATAATAATAATAATAATATTAAATATATATATTATATTATAAAATATATATTACATACAATTTAAATATGAAGATATTATGTAATATATTGTAAAATACATATTAATATATAATACGTATAAAATAATATATAATATATGATATATAATGTAATATTTAATATTAATATATATAATATATAATCTAATATAATATTTAATATATATAATATATAATCTAATATCATATGAAGTATGGAGAAATGGGAGGGTAAGAGGGAGAAAGGGGAGGGAAAATAAAAAATTTAAAATTCTACCAGCTTTTTTGGGTACCCAAAAAATATCAGTTACCCGATTAGGCTCAGTATTGCTTTGTGCACCATGCCTACCTGGTCAACTCTTCAAATGTCTCAAAAATATGTTTTTCCCCTGTTTCTCTGAGTTCCAAACTTCGACCATGTAGCTGACGACTTTTTTTAACCCAAATTTGATGAAATGAAAAGGACATCTTAAGGAGATTATCAGCTTTCTATCGATATAATTGCTGTGAAATTTTGAATTTGGTAAGTAATTATTAGTTATTTTCCAATTGAGTTACCTCTAAAGTGCTGATTTATATACTGATTGAAAAATGGCTATAACTTTCAGACGGTATAACATTTTGAAATCCAAAAAATGTGTCACATTCTATGCTTTGCCTACTATAAGAAAAAAATTTATTTTTTTGAATTTGGTAAAGTTTTCAATGAGTTAAGGTGGTCAGACATGGGAGTTTTTTATTGTGAAAACATTGTAGCAGATAATTCATAATTAATTATTTTTTTAGAATAAAAGTACACAAAAATATGTGTCACATCCAGGAAGGAGTCTACTACTTATATATAAAATCTTATAAAAAAATATTATCATTTGATTATGATTAAGGTGGTCAGACATACACCTCCTTCTTATTTTTTCCTAAAATTTTTGTACTACTGCATTGAAATCTATACTTTTCACCAATCATATTAACTTTTTTTCAGAAAAGGCCTACTATTTTAGAAACTACATTCAATTTCCTATAGATTCTATTCTTACAACTTTTTGATATTAGGTTGATAGCTAGTTTAAATTTTCACGTCAAGTTTACTAACCCTGATTTTATAATTTTTCATTGCCACTTAAGGGCATAGTTTGGCCCCTCATGATCTTGCACATACCCTAATATTTTATTAATAAAATAAATCAGGGAAGGGAAGAAGCTCCAAAAGGATATAGGAGAAGAGGAAGAATTGCCTCATAGGTCAGGTACATATGAGAGGTTGCTGCATCAAGAGGAATTCCTCAAGGATGACAACTTTATAAATAAAAGATAATTCAAGGATTTCCTCATTTTGAATAAGAAGAAACAAATTGGGAAGTAGTTTCAATTGGCAGGTGGTGATCCTATTACTGAGGAAGCCTTACAAACCTTTCAGGATTATGAACCTGAATCTGCGAAGATTAAACTAGAACATGCAAGAGAACTGGTCATGGCCAATGAGATATTACTTGTGGAAGGCTGGGACTTGTCATCAACATTCTTAATAGATCAAATAAGAAGATAACCTGACATCAAATTGTCATCAGAAACTCAGGTTGGAGACATGATTAGAGGGTTTGGGTATAACCCTAAATCTTAGGCACTTGCAATGTGGAGCTTGGCTCCTAAAGATCAAAAGCCATCTATTCTAGACATTCAAGAGAAGATGGATGGGAATAAAATCATATGGAAATTAGATAATAAAGAGGATATGGAAATAGCCCAAGTAATGACTTATTTTTCTCATCTCAATGAGGCAAAGATAGCCCAACTATCAAACAAATTGCAAAAACCCACTAGTGACACTAGTGATATTGTTAAGGATAGGGAGCTAGCATTAATAAAAATTAATGAATAGAAGAAGCTCATAGATGAGAATACTTAACAATTTCTAGATATAATAGACCCTGCCCCTGTTGATCCTAGAGAGGTAAAGCATATAGAGATCCAAATAGATGATACATGGGAGATAGCTGCTGAAAGAGAGCTAGGAGTCACAAAGCATAAAATTTATATTTTGGAAGTTTTGACTTTAATTTTGCAGCATATAATTGACACCATCAAAGATAAGATTGATGTGGTGTATGGGGCTTATGATATTTTTCCAGGCCTACAAGCATAAGTGGCTAACTTTCTGACAATTTTGAATCCTTGTTTTGCAACTTGGTCTGGAAGAGTTTCACTTTTTGAGAGATTAGAATCATTACAACCATTAAGATCATATCTTCCAAAAATAGTAACCATGGTTGGTATAG
The DNA here is from genome assembly GCA_018584345.1 of Thuja plicata. Classification (NCBI taxonomy): domain Eukaryota; kingdom Viridiplantae; phylum Streptophyta; class Pinopsida; order Cupressales; family Cupressaceae; genus Thuja; species Thuja plicata. The sequence continues at coordinate 1,743,743 of MU225430.1, forward strand.
AGATAGAGCAGATTGGGGCCACTTTATCATTTTTCAAAGGATAGGCCAATCAAATTGATGCAAAGTTAAAGATGTTTGGAGTAAGTTATAGTAGGTTTGTACCTCCAATTAGGGCCTATGATGATTAGATTAAACCATTAGGGTTATAGATATCAAAGTTTGATAGTGTACTCCCCAATAAAGACATTTATGTATCTGATCATGGAGAATTAGATATGGAGAGGTTCAACCAACTTTTGGCTGAAAAAATAAAGGTAGAAACAGACTGCAATAAATCAATTTCAAATGTTAAAAGCATAACAAATGCTAGGTGGGAGAGTCAGAAAACTCAACTAGAAAGTATTCAAAATTTTGAGTGGCCTAAGGAGGAAGATGTGACTACATGGGACATCCTGAAAAATCCCAAAAAGAAGAAACCTATCATGGTTTATTTAGATTTCATGGATGAAGAATGAAGGACATGTGGCATTTGATCTACAAACAAAAGAAGACAAAGTTGCCGAAATCCACTAGAAGACAGAGTGCAAATCAGATTTCATTCTTCAGTTTTGTCTTCCCATCACTTGGAATTTTCTTGTCTTTTGTCTTTTTATAAGTTTTTAGGGTTAGGTCTCCAAATCGTCCAAAGATTTTTGCATCCTTGTTTTAAGTATTCCAAGATGATTTGAGACTATATATATGTAATTTTAACCTTTTTTGAAAGAGAGTTGGAAGATTTAAAAGAATTCCAAGGCAAACTAAAATTTGTGTCTGCGCCTTTGTAATATTTGTCTATCTAAATGTATCTGAAGCTTTGAGACATTAATATAAATATTTTTCAATCTTTATTCTACATCTAAATTGTCTCTTTACATTTCTATTATTGTTCTTGTGTGTTTATTTGTAAGGCATTTAAACATACTGATCACAAGGTGGTTGTGCATTTATTTGTAAGCTCCTTCAAGGAAAAATTAAATTGTTTCAAGTAACCCCAAGACATTAGTTTAAGGGTTGGATGATAAATTTTTAGGGAGAGGAGAGCTTATAAGGTACTCTATCTTTTTTCCAAATATTTAGTTGATCACCTTATTGTGGATTCTTACAAGATATTGACTCATAGCCCAGGGATTAGGCACTGCTTTTGTGTTTGCTAAGTAATTGATTCACAATCCAATATTTTCAAATTACTTAAAAATTTACACTACATAATAGATTATTCCATTCAAATAATTATTTCAAGATACACAATTCATTTTACTGATCCTTTTGAGAGAGGATTAAATAGTTTTTCCCTCCTAAGTTCTGAGAACTAAAAAAGGAAGAAGGATGAATGTCCTTAAAACACTACTATTTGTTGTTATCATATCAATAGTTTTTATGGTCAAACTCTGTGTTAAGTTGTTTTCAGTTTTATGCAGAGTAATTTATAAAATAATACAGTAAAGAAAATACAAAATTAGTATCCACATTTACTAATACTATAAGACAGTCATCTTATATAGGTAATACCTACCTAGGTGTTGTGGAACCTAAAAAGAAGGAGGTGATAATATTTTTCTGAGATATTATCATAAACCCTCATCAATTAGAGTTTTCTCTTGCTTGAGTCACTATTTTAAACTATTGGGATTCATAGAGTTAATAAAATATTCAAGCATCAATTGAAGGTCCAGCAAGAAAAAACCCTAACAAAATCAACACAAAGGTAATCTCCGTGCAAGTTTAAAAGGATCAGACGGTTGGTGTTATGGCTCAAAGAAAAGATGCAGTCTGTTTAATGTATGAGGCAATGCACTATGATACCATGTATTCCTGGTCTGATATACTCAGTCGCATTGTCACTAGATGAAATTAGTGTTGCAGAGATTTAGGTACAAAGATCTGATTCTGACCGTCGATGCAGTTGAAGATCTTTGGCTAGTCACTGGGACTCTTGATATAATCAAGGTTAAGCATAGCAAACATAGCTAATGAGACTTCTCATGTCTCCAAGTATCTAGTTTAACTATGGTCAGAGAGTTGAGTGAAGTTAAGGCTCAAGGTTTGTAAGGATCTCATCCACGTCATTGATCAGGTTTTAATCCTGTGGTGGCTGCTAAGTCTTGTAAAAGAATGGAATATTCTCTTATGATTTGGAGATTTAGTGTTGATCGTCCGATGTAGATCTAATCTTGCGGTAGTCACAATGTCTCTCAATGAATTCGGAGTTAACAAACATCTCCCAACTTGGAGACTGAGGAAAATTAAGACCAAAGGTTAAGGGTTAGTCTTATGCGGGTTAAAGTTAAAGGCATTAAAGTAGAGGTTGACGACTATGTTTTAAACAAGAGATAAGGTATTTTAAGAGCCATTGATATAGAGATCTGTGCCTTCTTTAACCATTAAAGGTTTAAATATTCCAATATATGAATATCTAATCTCAGACTTATGACAGAACCGACTTGCATAGGGAAGTAGATAGATCATACAACTTCTCAGAGGCATAGTTATGGTGATTGGAAAGATTTTTAGGTCTATATCTGATTTTTTGAAGATATTTTAAGGAGGCATTAATGATAAGAATTGACAGAGTTAGAGTTTTTGATTATTCTATTGCATATGAATTGCAACCATAATTTTCGGAATCAAATTTGCTCCAAGCCTACATGCAAAAGGAGGAAGTATATAATAGTTTTAGAAGTTGTTGGTAATTAGGATTTTCCAGTTGATGAAACTTATATGTGGCATTTCTCTGACCTCTAGTTTTCAGCAGTTGTAACTTTTTCATTGGTATTCAAATATTGCAAGGTATTCTGTGACATCTTTTCTGCCCTCATGTCTTCCTTGTCTGAATTTCTATTATTGAATTAAGTATATTGAATATTTTCAGAGATATCCTAGGGTTCCTGAACCTTCTTCCATTTCTACAATTCATGTGTACTCTTATGGATGATTTTATTTGAATGATTTTGTGGATATTATTCAATCTTTTGTCACTCTATATCATTACTGTGCTTATTTGCAGAAGTGAATGTTTGTTTGCAGGTTGTAGTCTGTGTCTAAATTTCTTAGGAAAGCTATTAATTGTGAAATCTTTTTCCTTCCCAGAATAGCCTCTTTCTATTTAAGACCTCTTTATGAAATATTTATTCAAACCTATTTAGAAAGTTGTGTTCTCCTAGACCTAAGTTTGTGTGCTGATCTTAGTCATTGTGCTGTGATTGATAATTTATTTTGGTGTATCACCTATTAGGATAGTTTTCTTATTCAGTTATTTCCCTTCCATGCATTCCTTCTATCCCTTTTGCCTCAAGAATTTACTTTCATGTTGAGAAGCGAATTTGGGTGATTATCCAAGAGGAACCGACCTAGAATATAGAGTTCTCATTTCAGTTAGAAAAGGTCCCACAACCTGGAAATGACTCCTATGTTATACTAGATTATCAAGACTATGAGAGCTTGACCTAGGGTACAAAATTTAGTGTATAACAATTCTGGAACACTCGGTGAAACTATAAAAGAAGTTTATTTTCAAAGATATGTTATCTCTGATATGCTGATAACATATTATAGACCTAGAAGAGGTCATTGTGCTACATATCTGGAGACTCTAGAAGGTCTACTAGTTTTCAAAGATCAAGTTCTGGTATGTTTCAAATCTTTCATTTTCAAAATTCCAGCTAATTGCATGACTAGACATGTCAAGTTATTATGGACAATCGGGTTACTCACCATCCTACCATACGAATAATACTCAATCAGCTAAAAAACCATATAAGAATCATCCAAAGCCCGCTTTTACCCCAAGCTACCATATCATAGCATCATGTCAATATGTTCAATATGCCCCTAATCAATATATCCCTGCACAGGCTTATGAGTATAATTTCCATTGGGAGGCATCATGGGCACAAAAGAAACAACAAGAGAGTCAAGAGATGTAGACTCATCATGCTTACCACCCACCCTCCCCTGCTTATTCTAATTGGAAATAGACTTAGAACTATAACCAGTCCTAGGAAGCATATCCCATGCCTAAACAACACACAAATATTCCCAATCAGCCCCAAGGCTCAGCCCTTTTGTTAAGAAAGGAGTTTGAAGAGACAAAGAGTCTGTTGTTAGACTTGCTAGTTCCTAACCAAGTAGAAGAGACTCTAAGTGATGAGAAACAAATGAACCAATAGAAAGAAGAGCTTGAACACCAAGCTGATATTGACACAACAAAGTTGAAATCATGAATTGATGAGCAAGAGGCTCTTAAATCTAAAATTTTGGGATGGAATGCTCATCTCTTCCCAAAGCCCACACATGAAAAGACTATAAAGTGTTCATTTCCAAGCTTTGGTGACATCCTTCAAGCACATGAGCCTATTATAGAGAAATTACATCCTTATGATGGTCAACATTAGCCAAAAAATTGTATTGAGATAGAGCTAGCTACAAAGGAGAAACACCAAGATGAGAGGGGCTTCAATCTTCCAAGATTCAAGGAAGGTATGCCTTCTATGTCTACCCCTAAGCCCTCTAAATTTCACATCCCAAGTTTTAAGGAAAAAAGTTCTTTCCAAGAGCCTATACTTGAGGAGTTTCAATCCACAACTCTACAAGGGTAGTCTATTCAATAAAATTGTCTATTCCAAGAGACCCTTTAGGCCTCTCAAGATAATGAACTGCCATTGCAACCTCAATGGACTCTACCTCCTAGCTATCACATGCCAAGTCTTTTCAAGGAAACTAATCAAGTATCAGAGCAAGGACCTGTGGTAGATGAGCTTTCATGTGATGAGGAGGAGAGGAAATAAGAGGTATTAGTGCTGAGTGATGACTGTGATTGGTTGGGACAATGTGATGATATGGAGATTAATGCCCAACCTAAACCCTTGGTTGATAGTTTTGATGAGCTTCCTCTTTTCATTGTTAAAGAATAAGATATGCCATTACCTATGGATAAAGGTCAATTAGAACAAAAGGTTCACCATCAATAAGGGATCGATAGAGAGGATTATGTCATGTCTTAGTCTGATCAGATGCCTAGTTTTATTGAGCAGGCTGAGAGAGGTAAAATCATGACCACTTTAGCAAGGTTGCAGCAGTTAGACAACATTGACCCTGAGGATATGCTGATTCATAAGCTTGATCTCATTTTTGAGGAGGAAGGCTCCCAATGTGAAGAAAATAGCCAAAGCCTTGGAAAATATTATTTGGGGGACATCATAGAGGATTTGTGTGTGAAGCTTGATGACAGGAAATCAATTGTTCCATTTCTAGATATTCAAGGGATTGAAAATTGTGAATGACTTTCTGCTTGCTCTATTGAGGATAAAGATCATCTATCCATGGAGAATGAGTTGATAGGATTTCCTATACTACAGTTTGACTCTCAAGATTTGAGTGCAAATCATAAGAGGGAGCCCATCAAAGAGAACCCCAATTTTTTCATCTCGAGAGGCTATCCCATCAGATACTTGGCAAAAATGAAGTTCACTGAGACATCCTCATATGATCTATTTGAGGTGAGTGAGCTTTATCTCATTTTTCAAGAGGCAATCCAATATTATTTAACATACTTTTATGTGCCTCATATTTTTTTAGCTATCCTTATGCATTCAATGCAAGATATCCTAATAAGGAAGGGTAGTTATTTCAGCTTTCTAGTGAATGGTTTTGTTTGACCATTTTTTGCACTTGTTAGTTTAGGTTAGGTTACTTTTCCTACTTTCTTGCTGCTTTTTAGTTTAGTTTCCTGCTTTCCAAGAAGTGCTTGTGCACAGTTCGTGGTTCCACTTCCTAGTTTCAATCTTTTCCAGAGGGTTCTATTTTTCTCAGAAAATGACTCTATGCTCAATGGATGTCAAAGGCTACTGGTTCTCAATGTCTAGCAAGTAGAAATCCCACATAAATCACCAAAATGTTATCTAAAATTTCCCCATCTTACAAATGTTGGCTGCAGGTGGAGTAAATGTGGCTCCCACAAGGGTAGATCCGAGCCTATGAGAATATTTATATTTTCTGGTCTTGGTTGTGTCCTCTATAATATTTTCAGCTCTCTGGTTTTCCTTGTTCATGAAAAATAACCTAAGTATGCAAAAAACCCTATGAATTTGGTATAAACCCTACTTTTTCAATGCCCTTTTCTATTTTCTCATTACCTTTTTCGGGCCCCTTAAGTTCCTTAAATCCATGTGCGCATTTACATTTTCCTTTAGTCTCCTAGTCGCATAATGGAAAAGGAATATTCCACTTTATCTGGTGACCCCAAGATTGCTTTAGTCGCACTATCTCTTGAAGAAAAAGAGTATGTTGTCTAGATATTTAGACTTAGAGCTGGCCGTTTGATCAAGATCTGATCTCACGGTAGTTGCTAAGTCTCTTGATGTAACCCTCAGTTAACAAAATGATTGGAGACCTCACAAATTAGTGTATTTCTGACTCCAGATATAACTTGTGTTTAAAATGAGTTAAGTTAAGATCCTTTCTATTGCGTGATCTTGTGAACTAACCATGATCAGACAAAGTGATAAGAGATTATGAGATTGCCTTTAGTCACCAAGTCTCTAAATGAAATTAGGGTTAGAGGGCAGGTTTGGTCAAAGGGAAAATCACAGTATGACATATGACAGTAGGCGGGCCCAGTTTTCATGTTTATAATTGATTCTCATAACCATGGTGGAATATTCCAAATCATTTGGAGATTACAAGATTGCCTTTACTTGCTTGGTCTCATAAAGAAGGGGAATGTTCTAAAATCATTTAGAGACTTCCCGACGATTGTTGATCTTGATCCAATCCTACAGTGGTCACATGATCTCATAATGAAATCATAGCTAGGTGAAATATTTAGCGACTTAGAGACATAAAGGATTTAGTAAACTAGGGTTAAAGATGAGTTAAAGCTAAGTTAAGGCTTGAAATAAATGCAAAGGTAATCTTTGTGCAAGTTTGAAAGGATTAGACGGTTTGCGTTATGGCTCGAAGAAAATATGTAGTTTGTTTAATGTATGAGGAAATGTGCCATGATGCCAAGTATTCTTGGTCTGATATACTCAATTGCGTTGTCACTGGATGAAATTAGGGTTCCAGAGATTTAGGTACAAAGATATGATTCTAACCATTGATGTACTTGAAGATCTTTCGCTTGTCATTGAGTCTCATGATATAATCAAGGTTAAGCATAGAAAATAGAGATAATGAGACTGCTCATGTCACCAAGTCTCTAGATAAACCGTGGTCAAAGAGCTAGGAAAAGTTGAGGCTCAAGGTTTGTAAGGATCTCATCCATGTCATTGATAAGGATTTAATCCCGTGGTGGTTGCAAAGTCTCATAAAAGAATGGAATATTCACTTATGATTTGGTGACTTAGCACTGATCATCCAATGTAGATTTGATCTTGTGGTAGTCGTAGTGTCTTTTAATGAACCCAGAGTTAACAAACATCTCAGAACTTGGAGACTGAGGAAAATTAAGACCTAAGGTTAAGGGTTAGTCTGATGTGGGTCAAAGGTAAAAGCATTAAAGCATAGATCGACTATTGTATTTTAAACAAGAGATAAGGTATTTTTAGAGTCGTTGATATAGAGATCCTCACCTTCTTTAATCATTAGAGGTTTAAATATTCAAATATATGAATATTTGATCTCAAAGTTATGACAGAACCGACTTGCACAGGGAAGTAGATGGATTGGCTGACTTCTCAGAGGCATATTTATGGTGATTGGAAAGATATTTAGGTCTATATCTAATTTCTTGAAGATATTTCAAGGGGGCATTAATGATAAGAATTGACAGAGTTAGGGTTTCTGATTATTCAATTGCATATGAATTGCAACACTAATTTTAGGAATCAGATTTGCTCCAAGCCTGCGTGCAAAAAGAGGATGTATATAATAGTTTTAGAAGTTTTTGGTAATTAGGATTTTCCAGTTGATGAAAATTATATGTGGCATTTCTCTCCCCTCTAGTTTTCAGATATTGCAAGGTATTCTGTGACATCTTTTCTTCCCTCATGTCCTCCTTATCTGAATTTCTCTTATTGAATTAAGTATATTGAATGTTTTCAGAGATATCTTAGGGTTCTTGAGCCTTCTTCCTTTTTTTTAATTCATGTGTACTCTTTTGGATGATTTTATTTGAATGAGTTTGTGGATGTTATTCAATCCCTTCTCACTTTGTCTCATTCCCATGCCTAGATGCAGAAGTGAATGTTTATTTGCAAGTTGTAGTCTGTGTCTAAATTTCTTAGGAAAGATATTGTTTGTGAAATATTTTGCTTTCCTTGAATAGCCTCTTTCTATTTAAGACCTCTCTATGAAATATTTATGCAAAACTATTCAGAAAGTTGTATTCTCCTAGACCTAGGTTTGTGTGTTGATCTCACTCATTGTGCTGTGATTCATAATTACTTTTGGTTTATCACCTAGTAGGACAGTTTTCTTATTCAGTTATTTCCCTTCCATGCATTCCTTCTATCCCTTTTCCCTCGAGAATTTTCTTTCATGTTGAGAAGAAAATTTGGGTGATTATCCAAGAGGATCCAACCTAGAATCTGGATGTCTCATTTTAGTTAGAAAAGGTCCCACCACCTAGAAATGACTCCCATGTTATACTAGATTATCAAGACTATGAGAGCTTGACCTAGGGTGCAAAATTTAGTGTATAACAATAATGAGTAGTGATATAAAAGAGCAAGGTACATAGGTACATGGAATCACTTAAAATTGTGATGATGAAAATGACAATGATATTAATATTAAAAATATGTTAAATTTGGTTCATTATAAAACAAATAAAAGAAAAATAGGAGTGTAAATATCATTTCAATGAATCATTTGATGAATTACTAATCTTATCACATTCATAATTTTCTCATTAGTATGCTTCCTAGTTAATTTTGAAGACAAAATACGACAATGAAAATGGATAATTATTTATGTTTATAACCCTGGGAATGAGAGCATATTTTAAGGGTTTTAGGTGGACCCAGGAGGTAAGTTAACTTATGCTTCAAATCTAATAGGGGGTGTAGACTATGGGCCTAGTAGGAATTCTTTATTCCCGAGAAACTCAAACCTCATTTGCAAAAGACATTCTTTTTGTTAGGATTAAGTAATACTAAGAGGGGGGTGAATCAATATTACAACACTTTAAATTAAACTTAAACCAATTCCACATAAACCATGTGATTGCTGAAATGAAAAGAAAATAAGAAAATAACACACAACTCATTATACCATTATTTATTGTCAAGGAAACCCTGGCCAACGGAAAACCCCAGTGGGGATGGTACCCACAAGCTTGCACTAAGGTATAATGTCCCTACTAGGGTACCTATCCTTGTTATGAGCTGAATATTGCATAGTAAATTTCCTTTTTAAAGGAATAACCCTGTTAAAGGTATACAACACATTGTTGGGGGTACACTAAGCTTACAACTCTTACAATCAATACTCCAGAAAAGTATTCTTAGAAATGAACAAAAGAAGCATCTCAAATACTTAGACAGTTCCAGTTATAGCTCTCAACACAATCTGTCAATCTCTGATCTCGCATATGCCATCAATCATCTCTACATATCCATATGTTCATTCATTCATTTCTTTACAAAATCCTGTTCATATATATACATTACATGATTTGGCTGGCTTCCAATTACAATACAAAATAAATACTTATCCAAAAAGTAAATATAAATTTGGCATTCTTGTATTACCAAAGTATAGGTAATTCACAATACCAATCCAACTTAGCATGCTTGGACTCAATCACATGCTCCCTCACTTGTCACACTTATTCAACTACTTTGTTACACTGTTCAATTGTCTTTACATGTATTCAAATCTCTGTAACTCATTGTAATCATCACCAGAACTGAATCAATCTTAACTGTAGGTCATACATACATCATAGTATCTTATTCTAAGCTTTCTAGTCATCAAACATTTTACTCAATCTTTGCTATCCAAAACAATGTTGTTTATACTCTCTCTCTCTCTATATATATATATATGTTTCTATACATAGTCAATTTCATAACTGAATCTCCAAAACTATTCTTAACTCGATCATACTATCAGTTGTATTTCCATAAATAAAAATCATTAAGTGTCTCATATCATCCCAAAAACATCACTTGCTAATAATTTCTCCCTTTGGAATTGATGGCAACACTTATCAAAAAAACAATTGGGTGTCCCAACACAAACTCTCTTCTCTTTTCTCATTTTTTCTCTTCTCTCATCTCTTCATTTGACAAAAGTGACAAAGGTGTACATGTAGGATTTAGTTATTTCTCACAAGTTTAAGAATATCTTGAAAGGAATCTTCCATGATATTCAATTTTGCATTCCACGACTCACCCAATAACTGACTAACATGAATTAATCCATTCACTGCATAGGATGATGTCTTTGCTGCTTTTAACTCTGTGGGAATAGAATTTGTCAATGATTCAGTGGTCTTTTCCATATTATATAGATGTACTTCAAGAATTGATAGCTTGGAAGTGATTATACTCTTCAACAAACCAAATCTTGTAATTATTCTCCCTTTCTCTATATCCAATACATTCAACTTATCAAGAATCTTTGTTACCTCTCTGTCCATCTCTATTATAGATTGTGAGGAGGTCTCACAAATTTTCATAATGCTATTCCAAGTAGCCTTGTCCTTTGCAATAATATCATAAATACTCTAAATTTGTCTGATAGGGTTCATACCATAGATGAATAGCATCCTTCTATGTGTAACACAACTTATGGCCTTTAATGTAGCTGATCTCAAAATGTCCAAGTCCCATGAAATAGACTGTCATAATTCCTTCAAATTATTCTCTAGATAACTTCTCTCTACCTTATCTTCAACAATATTCACTAAGGACTCATAGTGACCATCAACATCATCTAGTACAATTTTCATATTTTTGCATCATCTTTACTTTGAAAAATAATAGGGACTAGAAGTTTCTTATTCACAGTATCAATTTCTTGAGTAATTACCTTAGTGTTTTTGTCTCCTTTATTCTCTGATATCTCTTTTGATTTGGTGAATGTGATTAAGGATAGTCTCATCACTTCATCCTCATCCATACTATCAACATCTGTGCTTACATATTTGTCCTTACTTGCCAACAATAAAATAGAAGATGTGTCAATTTCAGGTATCACTTCAACTCTTGCCTCTTGTTCTTTTGCTGTGTCTATCTCATTTTTTTGTTCTGATTCTTCTTTTTTTTCTTCCTCTTTCTATTATTCCTCTTTCTATTCTACTTCATCTGTCATTGTATTGTCAATATTCCCTTCAAATTTGTCTCTCTCATCATGCGAAGTTTCAAGGGTCACATGCACACTAGAAGCATAGAAATATGGTTGCATGTATACTTTTCTCTTCTCAACATTTCCCTCAACTGTCTTAGACCTCTCTCCAATTCCTAAAGGTGTAGACATAGTAGATGCAGGAGGTGGAGTCTTATCAGGAATATTACTCATAAGTATCTGATCTAATACCTTCTACGTCTCCTATATGACTTCTTCATATTTCCTGCCCATAATTTTCAATAATCTTGCATTGGTTCTCAACAAAGGTGTGAATGCTTCAAAAATTATTTCTCTCTAGTACAGAAAATACTAGCAACATATCCTCAATATTTTGATTTATAATAGCCTCATCTTCAATATGTGAAATTTGTTTTCTAATCTCTAGTTTTCCATATAACTTCTAAGGTATTCTTTCCCTATCTCTAGTAGATTTTTCTTGAAAACAAGTAAATGGTTTATTTCTATGTCCTCAATTACTAGTTTTTTAGATTCCTCATACCTGTCATAATATTTTTACATTGAAGCAAGATTTCCTTGCTCAATAGCTCTTTTCTCTAATATCTTTCTATCAAATTTCCATATATATCTATTACTTGTGCTCTCATTCTCAACTTTCTTTTCTTCTACCTCTTCGCTCCTCTACTTCTTAGGAGGTCAGTCCAGTTTTGTGGGCCTATTGTTTCTCCAAGGAACAATATTTTCTTCCTGCAAATTATTTTGTGGTGGTGAGGGTGTAGTCACATCAATAATAGTAGAAAGTGGACTAACTACTTGATCAATATTTGGAGTTGGATCTCTTTGCTAAAATTATCCTTACTCCTCTCATCTCTTCTTTAGTTAAACCTGCCTTTGCTGCACAATCATCAATTATATTCTGCACTCTTCTTTTCATTAAGCCTCTAGTCTACTCTTCTCTGAATTTAGTTTATGATCTTCATATGTTCCCCATCCCTCCTTATATGTATCAAATTCAGATGCCAAGACCTGTTCAATTTCAATAACTAAGACTTATGAACTGACTTCATAACGCATAGGGTAACACCATTTCTTTCTTGGTAGAATTGCCTCAAAACATACATAATCAATTTCAATCATGAAATATATTCTATCCTTATATCTCTCAACCAACTCTTCAGGAATTTGGAATCTTTCTTTCATTTGCCTCGGAAGAATCTTGATCATGCCAAATAGTTCTCCATCTACCCATGTGCTATTTTTTCATCTATAGCTCTGTGAAATATGAATACTAATGGGTATACTATCTTTCCATGCACAAGTTGTCTATGTTTTTGAATTCATCCTTCATTTAACCATCATCAATTAGCATATCTTCCAATTCTGTAGTAATCTCATCATCTCCTAATGTGTCATATTTGGAATGAATATAAGCACTAATATTTTGTACATGCAAGACATCATGTGGTGTTTTTGTAAATGCTCCTTCAGGGTCATCTTCACAAGACAAATGAATTTATCTTGAATTTGTATCTAGGTCAACCTACAACATAAAAAATCAATGGTGCATCCATAACTTCTTTTCAAGTAGATGTAAATACCTTAATAATGTTGAATTATGAATTTCTACTTCAATAGATCACGTAATGTAGCTGCTAGGAAGTTTGATACTCTCCAATCTCTGTTCTCCTTAGGTCGCTGCTCTTCAAATGGTGAAGAAATATAAATCTCAAATATCTTTTATTCATCATTAAGTGAGAAATGCACATTACCCAATACACTTAACTTCATAGACTATCTAGTCAATCATAAATCCCACAATCATAGAATATGCAGTGTCTGATGTTGCACTCTCAGATATAAGTTCTACAATGTCTACATATATCAAAACAAATCTCATTGGAGCTTACCCCTCAGAATCAAGGGCTGGATATAATCTGATTTGTTGATCCAATGCTCCCCCTAAGGCCATGATTGGTCATTTAGTTTGATGTAACATTGCTAGCATCAACTGAAGATTCAGTAGCATCTACTGTCTCTTCCTGAACAATTATCTCACTTAACTCTTTGATTTTCAACATCTTACCACTGTTTCTATCTTCTTCTTTCTTGAAACATTTGTCAAATTGAGTTTTTTAATATGCAAGACTCTTACCATTATCACTTTCATTCCTCTTTGTGTCCATAGGAGGTGGTACTATTCTATTGTATGCTCTATTGTACCTGCAAAACTTTGCTATATGCCCTATATTGTTGCATTTGTAGCATATAAGAGGAGGTTTGTTCTGAATTACTTGTAGCATACATTACTTTGCAATGTGCCAAGGTTATTACACTTGTAACATGTGGGTTTAACTTCTCATTCTCCTATGATGTTATCTTGTCTATATTTAGATCGATTAGGTTTCCTACATTCTACTTTCTTGTGCTCGTATGGATTATAATTTAAACAATAACAAAAAAAAGTTTTGAAAGGAGCATTACCTCTAGAATTTCTCTTCATGCGTTCAAAATTATTACAACCAAAATGTCTACCTATGAAAGATCTGATTTGTTCTTTAGGCTCTTCAAGTATAGGCTTTTCTCCATCATTCTTTGCACCAACTTTCTCTTCTTGATTCTTAAAACATTCAGCTTCATTGAATCCAAAACCAGTCATATCTCCTTTAGGTTTCTGTCTATCTCTCTGTTCATCAATCAAGTCACTACTCATGTGAAGTCTCTCAATATGTTTCTTTGTCTTAACAAGTTCACATTTTATGATCAGATTATATTTCTCCAATTCTAGATACTTGTTCTTGTACAGGTCAAGCACATTCTTCATCTGTCCCATCATAATATTAGCATCCTTCAAAGCTTCATCAATCTTGTTTTTAACATCCTTTTCCTGTTGGATCTTTTTAGCCATTGTCTCATGCTCAAGCTTCAAAGTATCATTCTCTTATTCAATTTGTTTCATCTGATCTAAATTACCATTCTCATATTCCTCTTTTATGAAAACCATAATGTCATGTCTTTGATTTATGGAAAGTTCAATTTGGTCTTTTAGTTTCTTAATGAATCCCTCAGTCTTGCTTAAATTGAACCTCATGTCACCATTGTCTACTTTTTCTTTCTCAAGGTTGTAATACCCATCCATGTTTTGCTTTTTAGTTTAGGATGCCGTACTTTTAGGCATTGGTTTCAGTGGTTTGGCCGAATTCTTTTAGGCCACATTTCATGTGAGCTGATATTGTTTCATTTGATGATGATACATGTTTATGATATGATTTTACCTTAAGCATAGATAGATGTGATGATATTATCTTGTTGATTATTATTTGTCTATTTTAGTTTATGATATACTTACCCCATACTCGCATGTGTATGGTTGTCTTATTTGTGAATGTACTTGTTGCTATGTTGTTGTGGTAGAGGACGAAGACGTAGTTACTTGCTTCAGCGAGATCCATATGTTTGACCGATCCTTATCATTGATCAAGATATTATATTATGTATGTACATGCGTGTTCTTTGATGACACGATTGAAGGTATAGGGCATCGTCTTCCCTGAATTGGCAGTAGTGAGCGTGCCCATAAATATTCATCTAAATGGTAAAGAGGGGAGGTAACATACAGATCAAAAACCCTAACCTAAGCCTAATCGTCCTAATGTAGGATGAGTTTCAGTATGACTACCTTATCCAAATTTGTCTAGGATGACAGAATTTGAATACCCTTTCTCTTGAGTTTGTGTGTGTATTGCTTGATTATGTTTTTAGGTGTTTTTCAAATTATTGAGTGATTTTCCATGATTAGTGAATTAATGGATTATAGTTGAATTAATGATTTAATTATATGCTAAGTTTATTTTTAATAATTAATTAAATTGAAATATTTGAATATTTTGATTTAATTAAATATTTAATTAAAAAACTATATTGTATGTACTTATTTGATTAATTAAATAATTAAATATTTGGTTGCATGCATTATTGTGACATAAATATTTAATCTATTTAATTAAATATTTTATTAATTACATGTGCATTATTGTGTTAAAAAAGTATTTCAAATTGAAAAGATCTTAACTTGTAATTAGGAGTCTAATTTGAGTTGTGGCAATAAAGGATATTTTATTTAATTAAATTAGATTTAATTTCAATTTTAAAGTTGAGTTAAACTAGGGATTGACTTGGGAGTTGTCATTCACCTTTGCATGTTTTGGGGAATTTGGATCTCTTTAGGGGGGAATTTGGTCATTCATTCTCTCATAACAGGTTTTTGAGAATTGGAGAGCTCTTGGTGATTTTGAGGTTTTTGAAGAATTGTAGATTGTTGTGGATCTAGGTTGCTTCAAAGTTTCAGGGTTTTCTATTGCTTGTGTGTGTGTGTGTTTGGATCTATATTGTGCCAGATCTGTGGTTGAATTGGGCTTGAGGGTTTCAGATCTACTTTCATCCTCCAAGCTACATTCTTCCATTTCTTGCATTGGATTAAAGGTAGGTTTCGTTGGCCTTGCATGGATTCAAATTTGTAGATCTAAGGTTTTCTATGTTGCTTTAATGCATGTCCTTGAATTTGGTCTTTAAATGACCTATATATATTTTCTATGTTTTTGGGTGTTTCTAGAAACCCTAGATCTCTATTTCTATCATTTTCTATAATCTTAGCATTGTAGGGTTGTGCTATCAAAATTTCGGGAAGAAATTCCCTCTAGATCTCTTAGAAAATGAAAAATTAATCTTTGTATAGTTTTATACTATATAAGAAAATTAAATTTATGATTAGATGATGTTTCGATGTTTTTGGAGTTTTTTTGAGAGGCTTGGATTCATTGTTTTCACGATTATGTATTCTTTAGTATATTACAGTTATGCTGTGAAAATTTTGTATTTATATCTATCATAAGTCTCCTTGAATTCGAAAAATCAATTATGTCTATAGTTCTAACTATAGGAAAAAATAAATATTTGGTACCTATGTGTTTCATTGAAAAAGAAAATTAAATTAGTTGGAAGAAACCCACCCTCTGTTTTTACACAAACTCGTGAAGAAAAAAGATAAAAATAAAAATAAAAATCCCCTTACTTTGGAATTTTCCGTTTTCGGATTTTTCAAATAAATAAAAAATGACACAAACGAAATTGGGTTTTTAAAAAATATTGCGGTGAAAAGTTTTTATTTAAAAAAAATTTGTTAAAAATAATTTTAATTTGATTTGGGAGAGGGGGTGCGACCCCATCCCCACACCCCCCGCGCCATCAAAAGGCGTGCAGCCCTAAGGCTACTGGTGGATGTACCGCCGAGCCGACCGACCCTATGGTGCCGATGGCTAATTAAAGTAGGAAAGAGGGGGGGGCGGCCCGCGGGGGACCCGCTACCCCCATAGTATTTGATTTACAATGTTTTATTTTGCATGGTTATTTTTTTTAAATGTATTAAATCTATTTTTTTTAATATTACTTTTTAACTTAGTTTGTTTTATATAACATATTTTTTTTTTATTAGCATTTTTTTTTACTATTAATACTTAATTAGTATTTTAGTATTAATTTATAAATTAATGTGTTTAACTATTAACTTTTAATATGTTACTAATAGTTTAAATTTAATAAAATCAATTTTATTAATATGAGTAATTGTAAATTGATATAGGGTTATAGTTTTTATTTAGTTAATACATGGTTATTAATTTTAATTAATATAGAGGTATTGATTTTCAATTAATAGATCTATTATTATTAATTAAATTGTTTTAATGGATACGAATCCCTCGAATAGTATGTATTAGAAAATATCATTGAATGGCTTGTGTATATAGTGTAGTTAATTTTTATTCAAATTAAATCTACATTATATTAAAGTCATAATGTAATTGAAATACATCTTTGGTTAGGTTGATACAACTACTGTAATGGTTAATTTAATTAGTCAATTCAAGTGCTTGGGGTGGACCGAATGAGTTAATTTCAATGTTATATATTGTGTTGGATTTAATCATGGAACTAGATCTATTGGTGAATGAGATGAGTTTATCATATGCATGTAGATGGTTTGAATAGAGGGGAAATGTTATCTATGTATGTTCATTTTTCAGTCCTTCAGGATGTTTTCATTTCTATGCATCTTATAGATCTCATGTGCTTGTATATGTGGTTATCTGGGGTATTAGATGACTTAGGATGTATATAGAGGCTGGGGGAAGTGTTTATCTTTTCTGTTACTTTATGACGTGTGTGCTCTATGCTATTACCCTAAACTGACCATGAAGACCCTTTCGATTATGTACCTGTATATGTACCTATGTGTGATCATTCCTTTTGTATGGGATACCAATTTGGGTTACACTAGGGTTGTGACCTATGCTAGATTTGTTAGGATCTCTGAGCCTAGGGCAGGTTATCTAGATGTGTAGTAGGAGGTGGCTTGCAATAAGTTCCATGTCCGCAAGAGACTACTGGGCTGCTTATTGTGGAGTTTCTTAATAAGTGATAACTAAAGACATATTTGAGATATTAAAATAAATTAATAAGATGTGCCCTCACCGATGCTTGAGTGCTAGTACAGGCTAAGATGGTTTGGAGAAGATGTTAGTTTCCCTGCGAGGTATCTGACATAGTTAGTGGGCCTTGTCAGTATGAGAGGACATTAGCTCCGTGTATGGTCACTTGGGTGCCAAAATCCGTTGTGATTATCTGGGCTAAACTTAAGGGTAGACCTACATTGTGACACCTTGCTTTACACATGCTAGATTTCCTACGTTGTCAGTTGCCTCTAGATTAGTGAGTCTTACCTTTTGTGATGATTAGTACACAAGATTAGAGAGCTGTTAGGATCCCTTGCTTAGTGGTTATGCCTTGTTGGTTTTGGATATTCAATTGGGATCTGTTGTTATCTCCTCAACACGGTGGGGTGGACCTTTGTGGTTCCACACGAATGGGTGGTAGTGATTCTTTATCCATTGAGATTCGACGTCCTTGTACCAGGTGCTTGATGGTTTCTTTGCAGATGAGATCTTTATGTTCCTTCATCATTTATTATGTAATTTCATTATTGTAATCTTGTATTAGTGTATCACATGTGATACCTAATCTAGAAATTGTAATATTAAGTAGTTTAGTGTGATTACTACATACCCTGCGAGATGTGCAGTGGATGTGAGTTACGAAGGTTTCATGGTTATCCATGAGGTTTGTATTTATGGTTATATAAGTTGTATTTTTTATGTTTAATCAAATGGAATCTTTTGTTATATTGTTAGTTGTGTTTTGATTTAAGTAATCCAATGTCATGGGACCCTTGAGTTGTGTAATCTATGTGAGTGTAAGACATGTGTATAAATGGTAATCACTTCTGCATGATTGTATGTTTCTTTATGTTTAACTTTAAAAAAAAAATTATTCAGCACACATAGTGACATGTTTAGGTTAATCTCTCTTGGGTTCCCTGGCGGGGCGTTACATCTGGTATCAGAGCCCTAGTTTCTACACTAGGAACTCTGGGAAGTGTACGCTCATTAGATTATGTCTAGCTTAAACTGAAACTAAAACATAGATATACTACACATTTGTTTTGATGTATTGCTTTATAATTTATTTATTCTTTAGTTTATGTTTCCAGCTTTGTGGTGAGATTTATATTATCTCTATTTTTTTTAGGAATTATGCCTGAGACATGAGCAACTAAAGGTCGTGGTAGGGGTAGGTCTGGCTTCCGTGGGGGAGGGCAACAGGCTAGCTCCTCCACAAGTGTTAGACAGGAGAGTGAGCAGCATCAGGACAGGGGTGAGCAGAGGAGGGAGAATCAAGATGAGTCTGGGGGTTTGAATATTTGGCAGATCGTTTAGGCCATCCTAGATTGCCTTCCTGAGAGAGATAGAGTGGAGAAAGAGGCATCTCAACACTCCTAGTAGTAGGAGGAGAGAGAGAGAGATCCAGGAGCCCTCGTGGGAGGACTATTTCTGTGGATCCAGCAGTGGTTGCAGCCAACCACATGAGAGACTTGACGAGAGGAAAGGCCATTCCTTTCGCTGGAGAGGATTCTGGTTTAGAGGCAGAGACCTGGTTGATTGCATTAGATAGAGTATTTACGATGCATCCCTTTAGTAGCAATACTAAAGCGAGGTATGCCATCATGCAGTTGACTCATTTTGCAGCTATCTGGTGGAAGATAAAGGAGCAGAAGCTTGGACTCCGCATGGACACCATTAATTGGGAACTATTTCTTGAAAATTTTAGAGTGAGGTTCCTATCTGATCAGTGGAGGTAGCAGAGAGCTGATGATTTTCATAATCTTAGACAGCTAATGATGACTATGGAATAGTATGAGCGTCGTTTCTATGAGCTCCAGAAGTATTCCAGATTTAGCGAGGATACCTCATTGTTGGTACTGTAAACGTCCAAAATCATCCTTATATTAATTTAATTAATATTCCCATAACACTATAATTAATTTTAATTAATTATATCTGTTATATTCTTCTATCTATTTAATTAAATTTATTTAGTTAAATATGATTCACTTCCTCTAGTATTTGAATTTAATTTAAATACTACTCTTCTTAATGTATTAATTTTATTAATACATTACCCTCCATAAATCCCCTTTTAAATAAATTTCAAATTTATTTATTCCCTCACATTTCTAATATTCTTCTAAACCCTAATTAATTTAAATTTAATTTGGATTAAAGTAATAAAACCTATTAATCCTACCTAGCAACCTACTCTATTCCTACTCTATCCTACCCTTTCCTCTTAATAATCCTACTTTATCACCTAAGCACACACTAATCACACTTAAACTATGATTCCTACACCTTTTAGAACTAATGGAGTGCTCACACATGTGTGAGAAACTTCTTAAAAAGGAAGCCACCAACTTCCTTAAAGGCAACCACCTTCTTGTCCCCCATTCCATTCCCCAAGGGTTGCTCACACATGTGTGAGCAAACCTTGAGCCTCTCAAACCTTAAAGGCTTGGGTTGACTT
>MU225430.1:1788367-1819029 GCA_018584345.1 Thuja plicata
TATCCCATTTTGCTTGAGATCACAAGTCCATCTTTAAGTAGGATAGATATTGCTTTAAATCCTTTGTGTTTGTATCATCATAAGGTTTAACATGCTTAGGTTTTGTCTCAAAAACCTTTAAATCAATCATTTTCAATCAAAATCAAACCAATCATCAAATCAATCAACCCAATCAACCAATCAATCATTCAATCAATCAAATCAATCTAATAAAATCAAAGATTTTTTGCTCCAATTCATTTTCCACATCTCCTTATCTTTCGTTCTTCTACCATTGTATGGTTGTCACTCGATCCCAAGCCAGAAACATGAGGAGAACAGAATCCAACACTAATAATGAGGAGAATCCATTTGCCACGTCGGTAGATCTCATGGAGCATATGCAGCTTTGGATTATCGACCTCCAGTGTATCATCCTCCTGTGATTGAGCCTGCGGGTAGAGGACCTACAGCAGGGTTTCAGTTTCTGGTAGTGGGGAAGGATCCTCAGTGTTCTAACTAGAGAGCGGGGAAAGGTCCTATGGGATCTACTCATTGAATCTTATATTACTCATTAGGGTGTTTCTTGTTTATGGGAGTTGTATCCCTATTTGTTTCAGGCTTCTAGGAGTAAGCCTAATCCTAGGGGGGGTGGATGTAATACCCATCCATGTTTTGCTTTTTAGTTTAGGATGTCATACTTTTAGGCATTGATTTTAGTTGTTTGGCCAAATTCTTTTAGGCCACATTTCATGTGAGCTGATATTGTTTCATTTGATGATGATACTTGTTTATGATGTTATAATTTTACCTTATGTATAGATAGATGTGATGATGTTATCTTGTTGATTATTATTTGTCGATTTTAGTTTATGATATACTTACCCCATACTCGCATGTGTATGGTTGTCTTATTTGTGAATATACTTGTTGATGTGTTGTTGTGGTAGAGGACAGAGATGCAGTTACTTGCTTTAGCGAGATCCACATGTTCGACTAATCCTTATCATTGATTGTGATATTATGTTATGTATGTACATGCGTGTTCTTTGATGACAGGATTGCAGGTACAGGACATCATCTTCCCTGAATTGGAAGGAGTGAGGGTGCCCATAAATATTCATCTCAATGGTAAAGAGGGGAGGTAACATATAGATCCAAAACCCTAACCTAAGCCTAATCATCCTAATGTAGGATGAGTTACAGTATGACTACCTTATCCGGATTTGTCTAGGATGACAGAATTTGAATACCCTTTCTCTTGAGTTTGTGTGTGTATTGCTTGATTATGTTTTCAGGTGTTTTTCAAATTATTAAGTGATTTTCCATAATTAGTGAATTAATGGATTACAGTTGAATTAATGATTTAATTATATCCTAAGTTTATTTTTAATAATTAATTAAATTGAAATATTTGAATATTTTGATTTAATTAAATATTTAATTGAAAAACTTTATTGTATGTACTTATTTGATTAATTAGATAATTAAATATTTGGCTGCATGCATTATTGTGACATAAATATTTAATCTATTTAATTAAATATTTTATTAATTACATGTGCATTATTTTGTTGAAAAAGTATTTCAAATTGAAAAGATCTTAACTTGTAATTAGGAGTCTAATTTGAGTTGTCGCAATAAAGGATATTTTATTTAATTAAATTGGATTTACTTTCAATTTTAAAGTTGAGTTAAACTAGGGATTGACTTGGGAGTTGTCATTCACCTTTGCATGTTTTGGGGAATTTGGATCTCTTTAGGGGGGAATTTGGTCATTCATTTTCTCATAACAGGTTTTTGAGAATTGGAGAGCTCTTGGTGATTTTGAGGTTTTTGAAGAATTGTGGATTGTTGTGGATCTAGGTTGCTTCAAAGTTTCACGGTTTTCTATTGCTTGTGTGTGTGTGTGTTCGGATCTATATTGTGCTAGATCTGTGGTTGAATTGGGCTTGAGGGTTTTAGATCTACTTTCATCCTCCAAGCTACATTCTTCCATTTCTTGCATTAGATTAAAGGTAGGTTTTGTTTGTCTTGCATGGATTCAAATTCGTAGATCTGAGGTTTTCTGTATTGCTTCAATGCATGTCCTTGAATTTGGTGTTTAAATGGCCTATAGATGTTTTCTATGTTTTTAGGTGTTTCTAGAAACCCTAGATCTCTATTTCTATCATTTTCTATAATCTTAGCATTGTAGGGTTGTGCTGTCAAAATTTCGGGAAGAAATTCCTTCTAGATCTCTTAGAAAATGAAAAATTAATCTTTGTATAGTTTTATACTATAGAAGAAAATTAAATTTATGATTAGACGATGTTTCATTGTTTTCAGAGTTTTTTTGAGAGGCTTGGATTCATTTTTTTCACGATTATGTATTCTTTAGTATATTACAGTTATGCTGCAAAAATTTTGTATTTATATCTATCATAAATCTCCTTGAATTTGAAAAATGAATTGTCTATAGTTCTAACTATAGGAAAAAATAAATATTTGGTACCTACGTGTTTCATTGAAAAAGAAAATTAAATCAGTTGGAAAATACCCACCCTCTGTTTTTACACAGACTAGTGAAGAAACAAGATAAAAAAAAAAAAAAATCCCCTTTGGAATTTTTCGTTTTCGAAATTTTCAAATTTAAAAAAAAATTACACAAACGAAATTGGGTTTTCAAAAAATATTGCAGTGAAAAGTTTTTATTAAAAAAAAATTTGTTAAATTTTTTTTTTAATTTGATTTGGGGGGGCGGGGGGGCAGGTGGGACCCCATCCCCACACCCCCCGTGCCATCAAAAGGTGCGCAGCCCTAAGGCTGCTGGCGGACGTACCGCCGAGCCGACCAACCCTATGGTGCCGGTGGCTAATTAAAGTAGGAAAGGAGGGGGGGCCCGTGGGGGACCCACTCCCCCCATAGTATTTGATTTACAACTGTTTAATTTTCGCATGGTTATTTTTTTTAAATGTATTAAATCTGTTTCTTTTAATATTAATTTTTAACTTAGTTTTTTTATATAACATATATTTTTTTTATTAGCATTTTTTTTACTATTAATACTTAATTAGTATGTTAGTATTAATTTATAAATTAATGTGTTTAACTATTAACTTTTAATATGTTACTAATAGTTTAAATTTAATAAAATCAATTTTATTAATATGAGTAATTGTAAATTGATATAGGGTTATAGTTTTTATTTAGTTAATACATGGTTATTAATTTTAATTAATATAGAGGTATTGATTTTCAATTAATAGATCTATTATTATTAATTAAATTTTTTTAATGGATATGAATCCCTCGAATAGTATGTATTAGAAAATATCATTGAGTGGCTCGTGTATATAGTTTAGTTAATTTTTATTCAAATTAAATCTACATTATATTAAAGTCATAATGTAATTGAAATACATCTTTGGTTAGGTTGATACAACTACTGTAATGGTTAATTTAATTAGTCCATTCAAGTGCTTGGGGTGGGCGGAATGAGGTAATTTCAATGTTATATATTGTGTTGGATTTAATCGTGGAACTGGATCTATTGGTGAATGAGATGAGTTTATCGTATGCATGTAAATGGTTTGAATAGAGGGAAAATGTTATCTATGTATGTTCATTTTTTAGTTCTTCAGGACGTTTTCATTTCTATGCATCTTATAGATCTCATGTGCTTGTATATGTGGTTATCTGGGGCATTAGATGACTTAGGATGTATATAGAGGCTGGGGGGAGTGCTTATCTTTTCTGTTACTTTATGACGTGTGTGCTCTATGCTATTACCCTAAAATGACCATGAAGACCCTTTCGATTATGTACCTGTATGTGTACCTATGTGTGATCGTTCCTATTGTATGAGATACCGATTTGGGTTACACTAGGGTTGTGACCTATGCTAGATCTGTTAGGATCTCTGAGCCTAGGGTAGGTTACCTAGATGTGTAGTAGGAGGTGTCTTGCAATAATTTTCGTGTCTATAAGAGACTACTGGGCTTCTTATTATGGAGTTTCTTAATAAGTGATAACTAAAGACATATTTGGGATATTAAAATAAATTAATAAGATGTGCCCTCACCCATGCTTGAGTGCTAGTATAGGCTAAGATGGTTTGGAGAAGATGTTAGTTGCCCTGCGAGGTATCTAACATAGTTAGTGGGCCTTGTCAGTATGAGAGGACATTAGCTCTGTGTATGGTCACTTGGGTGCCAAAATCTGTTGTGATTATCTGGGCTGAACTTAAGGGTAGACCTACATGATGACACCTTCCTTTACACATGCTAGATTTCCTACGTTGTCAGTTGCCTCTAAATTAGTGAGTCTTACCTTTTAGGATGATTAGTATAGAGGATTAGAGAGATGTCAGGATCCCTTTCTTAGTGGTTATGCCTTGTTGGTTTTGGATATCCGATTTGGATATGTTGTTATCTCCTTAGCACGGTGGGGTGGACGTTTGTGGTTCCACACGGACGGGTGGTAGTGATTCTTTATCCATTGAGATTCGATGTCCTTGTACTAGGTGCTTGATGGTTTCTTTGCAGATGAGATCTTTATGTTCCTTTATCATTTATTATGTAATTTCATTATTGTAATCTTGTATTAGTGTATCGCACGTGATACCTAATCTGGAAATTGTAATATTAAGTAGTTTAGTGTGATTACTACATACCCTGCGACATGTGCAGTGGATGTGAATTATGGAGGTTTCATGGTTATCCATGAGGTTTGTATTTATGGTTATGTAAGTTGTATTTGTTATGTTTAATCAGATGGAATCTTTTTTTATATTGTTAGTTGTGTTTTTCTTTAAGTAATTCAATGTCATGGGACCCTTAAGTCGTGTAATCTATGTGAGTGTAAGACATGTGTATAAATGGTAATCGCTTCCACATGATTGTATGTTTCTTTATGTTTAACTTTTAAAAAAAATAATTATTCAACACACATATTGACATGTTTAGGTTAATCTCTCTTGGGTTCCCTAGTGGGGCATTACAAAGGTCTTCAAGTGCTACTTCAAAGTTTTCTTGCAAACTTACAAAATCCATCTTCATCTCCCTCAAGTTTTTAAACTTTATTTTCAAGGCCCAATAGCTCTGATAGCAATTTTTAGGATTAAGTAACAATGAGAGGGGGGTGAATCCATATTACAACACTTTAAGTTAAACTTAAACCAATTCCACATAAACCATATGATTGCTAAAATGAAAAGAACATAAGAAAATAACACAAAACTCATTACACCATTATTTTTTGTCAATAAAATCCTATCCAAGGGAAAACCCCAGTGGGGATGGTACCCACAAGAATTCACTAAAGTATAATGTCCATGTTACGAGACCTAGCCCTGTTAGGAGCTAAATATTACATCATACATTTCCTTTTTAAAGGAATAACCACCTTGTTAAAGGTATAAAACATCCTATTAGCGGTACATTGAGCTTACAACTCTTACAATCAATACTTCAGAAAAGTATTCTTAGAAATGAACAAAATAACCATCTCCAATGCTTAGATAGTTCCATTTATAGCTCTCAACAAATCTATCAATCTCTGATCTCAAATTTGCCATCGGTGATCTCTACATATCCATATGTTCATTTGTTCATTGCTTTACAAAATCTTCTTCATATATATACATTACATCATTTGGTCAGCTTCTAATTAAAATACAAAACAAAATAAACACTTATCCAAAAAGTAAATATAATGATGACACTCTTGTATTACCAAAGTATAGGTAATTCAAAATACCAATCAAACTTATCATGCTTGGATTCCATCACATGCTCCCTCAATCGCTATAAGTGTTCAACTACTCCATTACACTGTTATGTTGCCTTCACATGTCTTCAAAACTCTCTAAGTCACTGTAATAATCACCAAAACCAAATCGATCTTAAATGTAGGTTATACACACATCATAGTATCTTCTTCTAATCTTACTAGTCATAAAACATCGTAATCGATCTTTGCTATCCAAAACAATGTTTTTTATGCTCTACATATCTATTTCTATACTTAGTTGATTTCATAACTGTATCTCCAAAACTGTTCTAAGCTCGATCATATTATTAGATGTGTTGCCATAAATGACAACCATTAAGTGTCTCATATCATCCCAAAAACATCACTTGCCAACACTTTTGGGGGATGTAATTTTGAGAATGCTAGTGCAGATATGATGGATAAAACAAGGGAGAAGGATTATACTGGCGTGGGGAAGGCCACAAACATCTTTTATTAAGGGGTGGTCCCATAATCATGTGTGCGACTTTTTTGAACATCCTGATTTTTGCTGAAATGACATATTTTTAAGAAAATATGATGATTTCAGCCTTGAGAGGTCCCATTTGAGGGAGTAAATTGAAAATGGTAAGATACAAGCCTCTTGGATCAAAATCTCTTTCATATAATCTCTCTACTCCTCACTTACACCTATAATCGAGTCTCCTTTGCACCCATCAAAATGTTCTCAAAAAATCACTTTGACATTAAATTTTTGTCGGATCAAATAAATTCATTTGAAAAAACCAAATATAGGATTATAGTACTCAGAGAAAGCTTTTCAATGGTTATATTTTTTTATATATTGGGTTTATTATGACTTTTTTTTTAAGTTTTACTAAACACAGGTTGTCTGACCATTTAGCAACTTCTCTGCTTGATGTTACTGGAAAAATAGTAAATTAGAGAAAAAAATTATGAAAAATATCTTGGAAATAGGTATTTATCTTACCTTTCTATCAAAAAAATAAAAAAAATGAATTTTGACATATACATATCAAGCTATAGCAATCCAAATGAACCTATGTCCAAATTATATTTAGTGTCACTTCATAACTCAATAAACTATAAAAATATTCAACCAAATTGAATGAAACCAATTGTATTCTCTAGATATTTGTGTTACAAATGAAACTTAAAAAGAATTATATTCTTATCAATTTTATAAAAAAAATTTATGTTGATCAAACAGAGTGTCACTCCTCAAAAATGTTGATTTTCAGACAAACAAAATTTAGAAGGAAAAATGAACATAAATCAATTCCAAAAAAAATAAAATATATATTTAGAAACTAGAAACAAAATTATAAAACTCACTTGTTTACATCATCTTCAATGTATTAATGGTTTTGCAGAAATAGGTCTCTGAAAGTTAATTTTTTTTTTCAAAATATTTGTTTCAGTGTCAAAGTTGGCCAAAAAGTAGGACACAGTTTTGTGGGATCACACAGGGATTAAATAGGCTAGTAAATTGGCCCTTGCCTTGGTTTACAACATAGTAAATCCTAGAAGTGCTAAATATGTTATATCTATTCCAGATTAGGTCATACATCATATTGTTTATCTAATGTCTTCGTCTCTAGTTTGAAAGTTCATGGGCCTTAGACCTAATATCGAGGTGATTAGGGAATTTGTGAGGAGAAAGTAAAAGTTTAAAGGTCAGACTGAGATTTTGACTATCCCTAAAGACTTTACCTCTTTTATTTTTTCATGTGAAGGGGGAATTTTGTCTATTTTTTATGGGGGGTCATGTATCATTGGAAAATATTCCTTAGCTCTAATAATTTTAGGGGGATTGCAAGTTCCTTTAGTGAGGTTCTATCTATAGATCTAATGAAAGCAACAAGGGTGAGGCTTATCTTTTCCAAGGTTTATTTTGGCATTAATCAACCTATAGATTTGTCTTCTTCTATTGAAATTGTCTCTAAGCTTGGAAAATGGATCCAACTTATTGAGATTGAGACACTTCCTTCTATTTTTTTTACATGTAAAAAAAAATAGGGAAATTGGCATAAGAAAGTCCTCTCAAGACTAGCAACAAGAAAGATGAAGTTCAGGTTTATGGGGTCAGTGAACCTGAGGATCAATTGGAGGGGAATGAAGCTAAAGAGGAAAGTGGAAAAGGTAACAAAATTAATGATTTTTATAGATCTCAATATGGTTTTTCTTAAGGACACAATAAAAAGATTAAAGAAAAATATAAGTTTCATAGGAAGGGTAATGGTGATAATGCATCATTAGTATTAAATGGTTGACTTCAAGGAGGTTGTGAGAATAATATAGAAAAATAAGTCTAAAGATAATAAGAGTAGACTGGAATCTAGGTACATGAAGGTTGGGTGGGTAATATTGAAGGAAAAAGAAAAACAAAATCAAGAGATACTGATAATAGGGAAGAATGATTCTTGTTGTTTCATATAACTATTATACAAGGTACTCCTGACGTGATTAAATCTTCATTCCAACATTTTGTTGTGGATCTTCAAGGTGATAATATTCATGATACTCCCACAGTGGTTCAATTAATTGTCTAGTGTCCCGATGATCATTTTTAGGGAGAGAATGTTCACCCAAATATGTTTGATGTCCTAAATTGGGATGTTGTTATTCTCTCCCTGGAGTTGAAAGATTCTTAGATGGGTTCTTTGTAGGGGATATAGATTGAGTAACAAAAAGTATGATCTAGGAAGAGATGGATATGGACAAGGAAAGTTCATTCACTAGGGTTGAACAAAGGAAAGGAGGGAAAATGAACCCCTCTCTCAAGATCTACACTAGGAACAAATCTAAAGTTGCTTTTGGTTTTATAAAAACTTTGGGGAGAGAACCAAAGAAATGCAACATAGAGTAGGAATGTCTACAAAATATCATTGATGGGGTCTAGAGAACCATCCCAGATATTTTCTTGAACAACACCCGTAATAAGAAATGAAAGTTATGTCATGGAATGTTCGGGGGATAAATAGATCTCAGAAATAATATATTTTATGAAAATATATAAGGGCCCACAAATGAAATATTGTGTTAGTTAAGGGGACTAAGATGCCAAAAGATAGAGTGGAAAGGTGAAGTTCTTTAATAAATGTGGTGTTAAAGGAAACAATTCAGAAGGAGCTTTGGATGGAGTTTCTAAGTTCTTGAATCTTAACCATATTCAAGGTATTGTAATTAGGGAAGATATTGATAACATGGCTACCATATTTAGGCATATTAGAGATGATTTCTAATAGGTTACTTGAAATATTTATGTCCCTTATAATAAATCAACAATAAGAAAAATTTGGAATTGTCTAGCTTCCTTCAAACAAAAATGTCTTCTATAGATGTTGATTGCAAAATTAACTAGTTTTGAGGCTGTAGATCTGGGAGATTAATTTCCTAAAGTTGAGACAACATTCAAGGCGACTGTGCATAAAAATAAAAAGACTTTATCAGGAACTACGAGCACTAGTATTAGTGACTTGAGAGAAGAGCTTGGTGAATATGATGATGACTATGAACAAATACAAGAAGACAAAAGAAAGTTAGATGAAATTGTGTCCCTGATTGCTAAAAGAGAAAAGAGAGGTAAGAGTAAGTTTGAAGGAAATTTACCTCTAAAATGTTTTTCATGCAATAAGATATATATTAAAAAATGTTTGCAAAATATTCAAGGAAATCATGTATGTAGTCCATTTGTCAATTGTTTGAAGGGAATGTTAGATATTTTAAAGTTGAATATAAAAATTATTTCATATCTCATATAGTAATA
This sequence comes from Thuja plicata, assembly GCA_018584345.1. Classification (NCBI taxonomy): domain Eukaryota; kingdom Viridiplantae; phylum Streptophyta; class Pinopsida; order Cupressales; family Cupressaceae; genus Thuja; species Thuja plicata. Next base: position 1,797,870 of record MU225430.1, read on the forward strand.
AAATACAAATGAAATGGTTTGTACCTGTGTGACTAAGTATTCTCATTGTTTGAAATTCTCTTAAACATTGTGAACTTTCCTTTTAAACAGCTATCTTTCTTTTTTGTAGCTCTTCATGCCTCTTTCCTTTTTAAATCTGTAGACAAATTACAACAAAGAACAAGTAAAGGCTACTCCATCTCCCTTGTTGCATGCTTGTTAAATTAAAATGAGGACTAAAGCATATTCCCACTCCCATAACTTGGAACTTTATAAGTTGGGAATAAGTGATTACTCCACTAGATCAAGCATCATAAAAAGGTGGTTAACACAAAACAAAGTCTTTCATAAATTCCTAGATACATTAATGGTTATGTTATGTTCTACTAGAGACCTAAATTTTTTTTTTTATATTATATCTTTCATTTTTTATAAATATCTAGTAACACTAATTAAGATAAGAACAGTAAAAAAAGAATATATATATCTATATATATATATATATATATATTGTGTTCTAGTTTTTTAAGAGAACGATCCTCAAACATAGACATTAATATGCTTATAAAGATAATAGATAGAGTCATTGTACTCATGTTTTGAATAAGTAAATACAGGTTTTGAAAGGACCCAAAACCTTTTAAACAAAAAATTGAAAGATAGAGCTTTAAGAGAACCAATAAACTAGAGTGAAACAACACCAAACACACCAAAGGGAACATGCATATGCTCCCTCAAAAAAGAAACTGAGACCAGAACAACAGTCAACAAAAAAGGGCACCAAGATAATCATTTAGTCCCACCCTTATGCGGCATTAAAATCATATCAAAAGAAGGCTTGGGAGACTTTAATTTCTTTCCTTTGACAATTTTCCATCCTTCCTCCATCAACAATGCATCATTCTACCAAGACAAAGATTTAGTAGAGAAACCCACAACCTGAGAGGCAGGGTTTTCCACCCCAGTAATCCCACCAGGGATAGGGATAGAAACCCCCAAGAAGAAACTGGGCACCAGTAACCTCAACAATAGTTTTCAGGATAGAAAAAATAGAGACAAAATCAGCCATCTAGGTAGGGACAACAGTCAGATCACCTGATAGAATAACAACACCATTCTGACCCAGGATGACGTCTGGGACAAAAAAAGAAACATCCTCTGAGACAACATCCTTGATAGTGACATTAGAAGAATTAGTAGTGGGAGAATCCTGAGATGGACATTCATCCATACCCCCATCCTTAGAATTTTTCTGAATCCTCTAATGGTGGTCATCAACACCCACCCACCAAGAGGGCGATTTTTTTGATTTTACCCTATATAATAAATACCCAGCAGCAATATTGCCAGCCTTGTCACACTTCCAGTATCTAAAAGGAATTTCCTCACAATCAAGGGTTTGGATGCAAGAGCCCCGAGGAGAGGCTAGAGTCAGCATCTTAGGGAGACCCTTAGATACATCAACCTCCACAAGGATACAGACATATGTATGGTGAAAGATGTTAGAAGAAAATGAATCAACCATCTGAAACTCCCCAATAGCCTCGCCCATAGCCTCCAAGAAAGAGTCTATCCAGAGATGCAGGGGAAGATTCAGAAGCCTAACCCATAAGGGTATTTTATAGAAATATTTAGTATAAGGATCAAAATCCTTATGCCAAGGTTTGGCCATCAAGGGAAAATTTTCCTTCGAAGTGAAAGAACTACGCGAAATAGTATCCTGATCCTCTGTATTGTCAAATTTCACAATAAAAAATACCCTTTCCATAGGGTATATCTAAATATAATTAGAAAAAAAAGGTTCCCAATGTTTGGACATCCAGGCATGCAAATCAAAAAGAGAGGGCCAAAAACCCCTGAATCTAAAAATAGCAGCAAAACAAGAATAATCCTCTGCATGGTTAAAAATCCCATCAACTATATCCATTTCTAGATTTACCACTAAAGGGTCAATTAAAAAGACATGTGTAATGGATCTGGGTCGGCGATCTCCCCTCCCAGGAAGAGGAAGAACAAAGAATGAAGCCGCGTTAATATCTTCTTCAAAAGCAACCACATGGGCATAGGAAGCAGAACTAGAAAAACCATAGGCTCCAACCAAAAAAGGCTAAGGGAAAACCATAGAATGCCCTCCCCTGCAACAGCCTGCCAAAAAAGTAGCAGAACCTAACGAGTGGGAAGCAACAATGGAAGTCTCTTTCAAAAACCCCTTCACGCGGGAAGTTGCAGTGGCAGGAATCATCGAGATCTAGTCCATACACATGTTAATAAATACTCAGTTTTCATAATACCAAAAAAATTTCTTGTAGATTACCATATAAACCAATTATGGACAAGAACACATTACTTCAAGAGGTAGAATTAATTACTCATTACTAGTTAATTTCCCTAACTCACCTGTCAAGGTCAATTCTTTAGTTTTATGAGAATCTGATGTAGCCCAAAATCTTCAAGAACAAAAAATTAGAAAATACACAACACAAAATTCTAGAACTTAAAATTCTTCATTAAAATACTCCAACTTACACTATCTTACAATGAAAGAAAACTCCTCCTTATTACAATTCTGAAAATTATCATATTTGGCAGATTTTTTGAGAAAATAGAATTTTTTTTTCCATTTTTGGTAATTTTCAAAACCCATCCTACAAATCCCAAATTTTCCCAAGAAAATCCCCCAACTAGGGAAATATGAATTGCCAACTAATCCACAAAATCAAAGACCTGATTTTAGATTTATTACAAAACACAACTTTCTAAAAACTAAAAAAAAAAAAAAAACCTAATTTTGAAGCCCAAGGTGATATTTCTGACTCCTGAAAAAAATTGGAAAAGGCCATCAAACAAGATGAGCTTATCAACATTCAAAATAACTCTTGCTCACAAATCCATATAAAATTTCCACCAAAACCCACATTCAAGTCAAAAGTTATGACCCTTGGATGCTCCTACATCATTCTCCCTTAATTGAAAAGAATGTAACTCCTTCAAGTTTTGGTTCTCAAACTGCTTCCATTTAGGCTCATCTAGCTTCTTCAAATCCCATTTGGTAATCCAAGTTCTATCTACTACTTCCAGCTCTTTCCACTGCACAAGATATCTGTTGTAGTCACCTTGGTGAGTTTGAACAGTTTTCTTTTCTAGAATTTGTGCGACCTTTTCCTTTTTCTTGATGGGGGTGAACCGCCTCACAATAAGTGCTTAGTAATTATGCCCAAAGCCTCTCTTAGGAATATTTTATTCAATATAAGGATTAATTCTCCCACCATGAGGTGCATTTAGTTTTTCAACCTAGGGACATATACTTGAAATGGTATGACACAATATGTGCACTAAGTTCCTTAAAGAGTCATTCGACCTATGTTGCAAGAAGGTAAAATGCACTTACTCCTTACTAAAATGAATGCTGAAAATTCTAAACTCTACTTAAGCCTATTCTTTCAACCTAGAGAATTCACTATAACTATCCTTGCAAGTGCTATAGGAACATTCACAAAGTACAATGCTGCAGGAAGAAACTGTAATCTTCTATCTAAAATTATGGGAATGTTGTAAGTAAATCTACTCTACTCTATTCTAATCCACCTTCCAAGTGGGTCCTCTTGGTCAGCTTCTACTAATCCACTAACACAAAAGGTAAACCAAAAGTCACTTCATTATATTTCAAGAATTGATTACATAAGAATGATACATAAAACTAGAAATAAACTATTTGTGCAAGATGCAACAATGTATTACAAAAACTTTCAAACTTACAAACTAACAATCCAATCCCTATAAATAGAGGATGGACACTTTATTCCAAAATAGAAAAGAAAATATCTGAATGAAATCATGCCAGAGAAGAAAAGGGAAACATAACTGCCCATGACATGTGCAATGAAGTCTTGGTGACCAATTCAACATGATGATGAGTACAGAGGGAATATAGTAGAGATACATTCTTGCATTTATGGAATAGTGGCTCCTCTTTAGTAGTAGTTTTGTCTTCTCATGCCATGATGGTTGCCCATCATAGCTGGACCTCAACGTCCTCCTTCAAATGGTGTCGACCACTCTCAAGATGCTCCTACTTCCTAGCATGTTAGTTATCATGCATAAATATTCATACAAGTAAACTTAATCAAATTGATCCAAATATTAGAACACACATTCTTATTTCTATATGAAATACTGCAATATATATATATATATATATATAGGAAAAACATGACATAACTATCTACCCATGGGTTTGATGGTTCTAACTATACTTTAACACAAGTTCAACTGATTATAAGCCCACAAATGTTTTGGTAATACTTAAAACAGAGTATTAAGATCAATATAATAGAGATAGTAAATCATCTCATCAAGGGGTAGTGTGCATCTAGTCCACCTCATCCTTGGTTTCAACAGAGGCATCATCACCATGAAAAGTATATAAATCAGATATATTAAACATAGGATAAATGTCAAGTCCCCTGGGGAGATCTACCTCATAAGAATTATCATTAATCTTCTTCAGAATCTTGAAGGGACCAATTATGTTATATTTTAATTTGTTATAATTCCTGGTAGGAAACCTCTCCTTGTGTAGATAAACCATCACTAGATCACCTGCACTAAAAACCCGATACCTTCTAGTAGCATCTGTGAAATATTTGTAGTGCTTTTTTCTATCCTATAAATTATGTTTTACATATGCCTGCAACTGCTAGAGCTGTTAATCAAAGGCTTCTCCATCATCAATGACTCTACCACCCAAGGGAATTCACACCAAATCAAGAACACCCTGAGGATTTGACTTACCACTTGACCTTTTCAATAAGATATTATAACAAAAGTTTGCATGGGGCAATGCCAGATCCCATTGTTTGGGCTTCCCTCCAACAATGCATGGTAGAAAATTACAAAAAAATTTATTGACCACTTTTGTTTTCTCATCAGTTTGTGGATGATAAGCACTACTAAACTATAACTTTGTCCTCATCTTCTTCCATAAGGTCTGTTGGTACTAAAAAATACAATAGTCATTTTTGAGTGTTTTACCAGTGCTTTACATTTTGACCCCCTAAAGTGTTTTTTGAGCCTATTTGCCTAGATGAGATTCTGAGGTTTTTCATGCATGTTTGGTGTTTATTAATATTGTTTAGGCACGTGAATACATCCTAGATTGTCAGTTTCAAGTCTTGAGTTGTTTAGTGATGTCTTGATTGGAGTACTTGTCAAAATCTGCATTTTTGCCTAAGTGTAAATTTGTTGTAATGGGCCAAGTTTGCATTTGAATATATTGTGTCCTATTAAGTGTCATATTGAAAATGTATATCAGAGAGCCTATATTTCAAATCCCAAGTTATTTTAAGTCTGTTTGATAGGTTTTCTGATCCCTCGAAGTTGGTCTTCTAGAGATATCTTGTTTCTCTATTCTACCCAGATCTCTGAGTAGCCCTGTTTGACTGATTGTAACTTTTGACCTTGTGACCTAATCAAAAAATTCCTTTTGTACTCCATTACAGAGGTCAAGTAATTCTTCATCCTTTGTCTTTGGGTCATGACAAGTTCATTTTGTCAATTTGCTAAGCCCATTCCATTTGCATTTTCTGTCAATTTGCCAAATGATGAAATGCAATTTTCCAAGTAGCATTCTTGGACGTCTCCCAGTTTGCACCCGGTTCAAGGTAAAGAATAATTGAGATTTGTTTTTTGATTTAGACTTGGAGGTTTACTTCTCTAAATATTCTTGGACCTTAACGAATCCATCTGGTCACATTCTTAAGTCATTTCCAAACTAGACTTCTGCATATTTCACTATTTTATTCCAGAATGTTTGTAATAGGCTGACTTTGGTCTTTGTTGGTTTTTCAACTTATGGTTTACTGAGTGAGCTAATTGTGGATTCATTTTCCTTTTATGAGAGTGAATAAATAGCCAAGATTCTAGTTCATGAAGGGTTCAGTTGATGAGTTTTCAAAGTCAGTTTTGAGAGGCAGTTTGTGCAAATTGCAGTACAACAGAATTGGAGTAAACTGAATGGTCATTTTATGAGATTTGTTTCCAAGAAAAAATTGTGGAATCATTATCATGGAATGTAAGTGTACAACTTGATCCGATGGTGAAGTCTCAAAGCATATCTTCCTAATCTTTCAATGACTGATCCAGATGAAGTTTATGCTGATTCAACATTTTGTGCTTACACTGTTTGTTTGAATTGCTAAATTTGAACAGTTACATCTTGTACCTAAGGATGAATCTGGCCAAGCCCTTTTGCATGTGTATTTGATGAGGATGAATGAATTATTTCACCAAGTGACAGGTCTTCAAGTGGTGATATGACAACTTTTTAATTGGCATCTTTGGCAGGGTTTGCACAAGCTTGAATTCTGCAGATTGCAGATATAACGAACTAGTATACTTTGCATATTATTATCTTTGGGCCCGAGTGTTTTTAACGCCATTATAGTTAATGATAATGGTTCATAAGCTGGAGAAGAATGTACTGTCTGGACCTCATGGTTGCAAAGCATTATTTAGTTAGTTTTCAAAGGTTGTTCTAGAGGCTACTTGCCAATAATAAAGCCAATTTGCGGAACTTTGAAAGTTGTTTTTTAAAATGTTTGCCAGTATTCAGAGGATGGAAATGAAATTATTTGGAGGGAGGATTGAATTATTTTTTATAAACTTTATAATGCAAATGGAAACTAGCAAAAGAGGGGTTTCAATATCTTTTATTTTAAAGACCAAACCAGCAGACCAGCAGCCTGCGCCAAGCTAGAAAAGAGGTTTTTAGAGATTTTTTAGTTTCTAAAATGCAAATGTGCATACATAGAAAGGGGATCCCAGCTCCATGGAGAAATATGGAAGTCTTTAACAACATTAAAATGGTGCTATAGATGAGCAAAAATTACTGGAAGCTTTCAAGAAGCTTGAAAAACAAAGACCAAACCAGCAAACCAACAGCCTACGCCAAGCTTGAGAGGGGAAGTTTTAATTTATTTTAGTACCATACAAACATGAAAATTGAATCCAAGGTAGGAGAGGAAGCCCACTATGGAGGAGATTTAAAAAGATTTCATTAAAAGTATGCAGAAAATAGAAGCAAAGAGCATGTTGAAATCAACCAAAGAAGAGGTTTTTAGAGTTTTTTAAAGATTTAAATTGCAAAGTGAATCCATAGGAAGGGGAGCCCAACTCCATGGAAAAAAATGAATGTATTTATAAGCCATAAAATGAAACCATTGGTGAGCAGCACTTGCTGGAAACTCTCAGAGGTTGAAAAAATGCATAGAGATATATCTCACATGCATGGTGCTGTGAAAGTTTTTAGTATTTATATACTAAAGCACTTATATTATAATGTGAAGAAAGAACCAAGAGGCCATTTAATGGGCCTCTTGGCTAGATAGTTAAGTGTGTGGTGGGCCCCATTACTTTGGAGCAAAAACAAGAGATGACACATGGTGCCCAGTGGACCTATGGACCATTCAGAGGATGACACATGGTACCCAGTGGACCTGCAGACCAATCAGAAGATGCCACTTGGAGCAATGTGGTAAATTGTGCAGATTTAAATATTTTTTTAATTGGAATTTCTTTCAAAAAAGGGGTTAACAAGTGTGCAAGTTCAGAAAAATCCAAGGGTTGACTTAATGGCTTAAAGGGAAGATGCTCACCATCTAACCTATAAGCCATTAAGTCTGATTGACAAGTGGCAAGAGATAGTTAAGTCTAGGATTAATTGAAATATTTAAATAAATTCATCCCAAAAAGGAAGAATTAAACGGTGTGTAAGTCGAAAGAGATCTTATGGTTGACTTAACGGCTTAATGGTAAAGTGCTCAACATCTAACCTTTAAGCCACTAAGCCTAAGTGACAAATGTCACAATGAGATGAAATCTGGGCAAAATGAGATATTAAAGTTTAATTTATCTTATTTCAATAGTCCAAGTATTGAGAAGGTAATTAAATTCAAATGCAAATATTTCAAACATTTAAAAGAAATCTACACGGGAAGGAAAACTTGCACTAAAGTTTCAGAGGGCAAATTTGATCCAAAGTATAGAGTATCATATATCACCGGAAAGGTATCAGATTGGAGATCATGATTTTGTAGATTATTTGAGGGAAAATCAAATCAGATTTTTCCAGTTACAGTTTGAGCAGTTGCAGATATTTTGAGAAGTAGACAGGTGTCGGTGAAGGAGATGTTTTTCAATTTCTCCTATATCTAGATTTTGGGCTGATTGTAACAAGGATGTTGACAATTATGTTGCTGGGTAGTATTCAGGCTATGGAATCTTATTTTCTATGTCTCTTTGTCTTGTAAATATGCAGAATTAGATGATTCTTCAATAAAAAATAATGGAATCCCTATGCAATATTCATTGATATCTTTGTATGTATGGTTTCAATTCTTGTGTGTTAATATGTAAGGCATTTTAATGCACCAATTACAAGGTAGCTGTGAGTTCATCTCTAAGTTTCTTTCAAGGGGAGATTAATTCTTAGAGGTAAAATATGAGAGTTCAAAATCTGCATATGAATTTGATGTCCGGGTATTGGATTGAGAAAAGTGATTTGTAAGGCATTTCACTTGGTTTCTTTGTGTTTGGAGTTGGCAGTTTTTCTGGAGTTGTGTATTAATTTGACTCTGTTGTTTAATAGATAAGGCACTAGTCCTTGCTTTTCTTATATTTTTCATCATCAATCATTTAAAATCAAACCATTTTCTAGTTCTTATTCAAGAGCATAAATGTATACAAGTTGCATTGAATAGTGCAAATATGTTTGGCGATTCCTTATAGAAGTGACTCTGATAGGTTAGCCTGCCTGAGCTCCGGGTTTGAAGAGAAGAAGGGTGAATATCCTTGTTGTTATGTTGACCATTTCCCTGGTTCTTAGCAGATCATAGAGGTGGGATCCTATATAAGACTGGTTGAGTTGAACTCCCATGTTTTATAAGTCTGGGAACTATCCACAGTCACAACTGCATAATGAGGTTTAGCTAGTAAGTCAATGTATATGCATATTTTATCATGTTTTAGGTGCACCCACCTAAGTGTGTGGAACTCAAAGCAGAAGGAGGATCAAATCCTCATCAATTAGTCTTTTCTTTCCCCTTAGTTTGCAGAAATGAGCTGACTCTTGTGAGCTAGACAAAAATCCCCAAGTCTGGTTTGCATTGTCGCTTTTAGAACTGAGGGATACAAGAAAAATCACTAACAAAATGGTGACTCTGCTAGGGAGAAATAGATTGTTGTAAAGTCTAGAATGACTAACTGTTTATCATCCATTTCTTGATCAGTTTATTAAATATTTTCTCATATCTCTATGGGCGGCGACTCTGAATTCTTGTGCGTCCCAGTGGCATTGATTTACATGTAAAATTTCAGAGATTTTGCAGTATAATGTTTGCATATTTGAAGCCCTTGTCAGTTTGTTTTGGCAAGGAAGGATAAAATATCAGTTGGTTGTTTGAGTATGTTTACTTGTGCTAGCCGTAAAAGAGTATCTCAGTGGCGACAACAAAGGTATTCTTCTTCTCATGTGTTTTTCTTTCATGGGAATTGAATGATTTAAATGGATTGCCTCTATTGAGTGTTTTTAGCACTAGGAAAGAGGTGTGTTAAAATTAGTGAGATGTCAAATTTTTGTTCATCTAAAGTTCAAACCAGCAAGGATTGTCCAAAATCCTTTCATACCAAGAGGTATGAGCCATTGTGTTTTTATGGAATTAAAGATTTTCCACATGATGTACCTCATGAAATCAGAGATTATTTGACAAAATTTTGTGGGGATCAAGTTGTTTCAGCAAGTCATCATGTTCGAATGTTCATTAATTTATTGGGTGACTTTGAAATAAAGTATGAAGATATATACAAGAAGTTGTTTGTCCAAACTTTGAAAGACGATGCTAGGGATTGGTTTTTTTTTTACCAGCTTGTTCAATTTCTTCTTGGGATGAATTGCATGTTGCCTTCATGGAACAATTTGGTGAGAGAATGAATTTGAGTGATGCATTTACTTATTGGTTGAATCTTAAGATTAAAGAAGATGAATTAGTTCCTGATTTCAATATCAGATTTGCAAGAGCTATGCATGAAATACATGAAAGAAATAGACCTCAAGATCATGTGTGTGTTGTGGTTTACTTTGATGCATTTGACAAGAAGATGAGTTATAGGTTGAAAGATAAGGAACCTAAGACTTTGCATCAAGCTTTTAGGACAACAATAGAGATTGAAAACAATGCCAAGTAAGGATTGATAAAGAACCATTTCTTTAGAGGGATTTGCCGACAAAATACATTTGAGAATGGAGAAGAGTATTGAGAAAAGTTTGTAGCTCCAAGTAGGTGTATTGATACCTTTGCTTTGGTTTCTAATCAGGTCTTGAATTCAGATTTGAATAGATGTATGGTTAGTAATCTTTTATTGCATATGGAAGAAACTTCTAATGATGACAAAAATACATGTGTCCAAGGAATGGTAGCAATGAATGATGTTTCAAATACTTATGATGTTGACTTTGTCAATAAATCTTTTCCTTACAAAGTTATGTCAGAAATACCCTCTCATTTTGATCCTGGATGCAATGGTACTAACAACGTTTTGAATGTTGAAGAAGAGGTGTATGTTTTACACTCTTATGAGGATCAAAAGGATGCTAAAACCTATGTCCTGCAAGAAAATGATATGTTGGAGAATGCTGATCCATTGTGTAATCTGGGTATAGCATGGGAATATAAGAGCATTCATGGAGGTGAATGCAAATCAGAATGTGAAGATAAGAGTATCTTCACCAATTCTGAAAATAATCTTTTACATCAGCATGATACAAATGAGTTTGGTATCAAGAGCTTTGAAGTGGATTTGGTGTCAAAAATTAAGGGAAGAGGGATAGTAAATGATGGTCTTCCTTATGAGATGGAGTATGATACTATCCTGTAACTTTACCATGATATTATGGATGAAAATCAGAGTGAATATCAACTAGTTGAGTCTTTTCAGTCAAAGGGTAAAGTGCTAAATGAGTGTGTTTTTGAAATCCCTTCATTTAATGATGATCAATTGAAGCATATGGTTTGTTTGTGTAATAAAAATCTTACACATGATGAGAAAATTGAGGATGATTGGTGTCCTTTCCCATCTCCACCGTGTGAAGAAGGTAGTATAAATTTTCCATCTACTTCTTTGCCCATGGATAGAGATGTTGAATATACTTATAGTGACATCTCTGATTTTGAATCATATGCTGAAAGTGATTATGACAGTGAGTATGAAAGTAGGGGTGCTAATGTTTTCAAAGTTTTTACTAATGATGTATTTGATGAGTACATTGATACAAATCAGCCATCTCTTTGTTACCATGTCCCTATGGGAGAAAAACACGGTGTTGCTAATCCACTTTTTGAGGAATGCATTGAGTTTTTAGATTTGACTTATTCTGATTTTGGTGTTGAAAATGTGTCAGCATGCAATAAAAAATTAGAATGTATCTCTTCCGGGGCAAAAAATGATTATGAGTTTGAATGTACTTTTGATGGGCTCATTGTTCCATGTAGTGAGCAGGACTATGAAGTTGATCAGCTCGCTCCTTGTGACTATGTGGGTAATTTAAAAGTGGAAGAAGTTTCCAATCCATGTTTTGAGGAACATATTGAGTCTTTCCATTGTGAAGTCTTTTCATATGTTGGTATCCATGGTATTTGTGAGTATGAGTCTTTTAGTTGCTTTATGGATCAGTTGGATGATGAAGGGGTAATGCAAGTGGAGCTTGATGTTTCTTATGGTAATTCATTTCCTCATTTTCATGGTTTACATTTTCTAATGTTTGCTGATGTGAAGGATGAGTTTCATACTTTTGGTTATATTGAATCCAATGGAAGAACTTATGAAGGCATGAAAGGAATTGCAAATAAGGTATTCTTCATTTTTATGATTCCTTGTGAATTTGAACAGCAACGGTACAAGTACATTTTCATTCTGATATTTGTATGCCAAGAAGAAAATCAGATTTTTGATAGAGGCAAGTGTTGATTTCAGTTGTGAAAAGGTTCAAGGAATTTTGTAAATAATGTAAATGTTGTATAGTCACTTTCCCTTCAGTCATGTGGTGTGTTTTCAGGAGAGAAAAAGTTCTAAGAGAAGAGTTTCAGGAGAGAAAAAGTTCTAAGAGAAGAGTTTCAAGAGAGAGGAGAAATAAGAGAGAAAAGAAAGTCTAATTTGAAGTTTTGAATGGTTTGTTGTACCAAGAGATTCTGAAGTCCTCTACATGCCTGCATGGGGCACATGTCCTCAGTCAAAGACACTGTTGGTACAAAAAAATACAACAGTCATTTTTGAGTGTTGTACTAGTGCTTTACATTTTGACCCCCTAAAGTGCTTTTTGAGCCTATTTGCCTAGATGAGATTCTGAGGTTTTTAATGCATGTTAGGTGTTTATTAATATTTTTTAGGCATGTGAAGACATCCAAGTTTGTCAGTTTCAAGTCTTGAGTTGTTTAGTGATGTCTTGATTGGAGCACTTGTCAAAATCTGCATTTCTGCCTAAGTGTCAATTTGCTATAATGGGCCTAGTTTGCATTTGAATATCTTATGTCCTGTTGAGTGTCATGGCTTTCCACTCTAGATAATATTGAAAATGTATATTAGAGAAACTATATTTCAAATCCCAAGTTATTTTGAGTCCTGTTGATAGGTTTTCTGATCCCTCAAAGTTGGTCTTCCAGATATATCTTGTTCCTCTGTTCTGCCCAGATCTCTGAGTAGCCCTGTATGACTGATTGTAACTTTTGACCTTGTGACCTAATTCAAAAAATTCCTTTTGTACTCCATTACAGAGGTCAAATATTTCTTTATATTTTTTCTTCAGGTCATGACAAGTTCATTTGGTCAGTTTGCTAAGCCCATTCCGTTTGCATTTTCTATCAATTTGTCAAATGATGAAATGCAGTTTTCCAAGTAGCATGCTTGGAGGTCTCCCAGTTTGCACCCGGTTCAAGGTCAAAAATAATTGAGATTTTTTTTTCACTGTAGACTTGGAGGTGTACTTTCTTGAAGATTCTTGGACCTTAATGAATCCATCTGGTCACTTTCTTAAGCCATTTCCAAACCAGACTTCTGCATATTTCACTATTTTATTCCAGAATGTTTATAATAGGCTTACTTTGGTGTTTTTTGGTTTTTCACCTTATGGTTTTCTGAGTGAGATAATTATGGATTCATTTTCCTTTTATGGGAGTGAATAAATACCCAAGATTCTAGTTCATGAACATTTCAGTTGATGAGTTTTCAAAGTCAATTTTGAGAGGCAGTTTGTGTAGTTTACAATACAGAGCAGAATTGGAGTAAACTGAATGGTCATTTTATGAGATTTGTTTTCAAGAAATAATTGTGGAATCATTATCATGGCATGTAAGTGTACTACTTGATCAGATGGTGAAGTCTCAAAGCATATCTTTCTAATCTTTCAATGACTGATCCAGATGAAGTTTATGCTAATTCAACATTTTGCGCTTACATTATTTTTCTGAATTGCTAAGTTTGAACAGTTACATCTTGTCCCTAAGGATGAATCTCGCCAAGCCCTTTTACATGTGTATTCTATGAAGATGAATGAATTATTTTACTAAGTGACAGATCTTCAAGTGGTGATATGACAACTTTTTAATTGGCACCTTTGGCAGGGTTTGCACAAGTTTGAATTCTGCGGATTGCGGATATAATGAACTAGTATACTTTGCATATTATTATCTTTGGGCCCAATTTTTTTCAAAGCCATTTTAGTTAATGATAATGGTTCATATGCTGGAGAAGAATGTACTGTTTGGACCCCATGGTTGCAAAGCATTATTTAGTTAGTTTTCAAAGGTTGATCTGGAGGCTACTTGCCAATAATAAAGCCGATTTGCGGAACTTTGGAAGTTGTTTTTTTAAATGTTCACTAGTATTCAGAGGATGGAAATGAAATTATTTGGAGGGAGGATTGCATTATTTTTAATAAAAATTATAATGCAAATGGAAACCAGCAAAAGAGGGGTTTCAATATCTTTTGTTTTAAAGACCAAACCAACAGACCAGCAGCCTGCGCCAAGCTAGAAAAGAGGTTTTTAAAGATTTTTAAGTTTCTAAAATGCAAATGTGCATCCATAGGAAGGGGATCCCAGATCCATGAAGAAATATGGAAGTCTTTAACAACATTAAAATGGTGCCCTAGATGAGCAGAAATTACTGGAAGCTTTCAAGAAGGTTGAAAAACAAAGACCAAACCAGCAGACCAACAGCCTACGTGAAGCTTGAGAGGGGAAGTTTTAATTTGTTTTAATACCATAAAAACATGAAAAATGAATCCAAGGTATGGGAGGAAGCCCTCTATTTAGGATATTTAAAATTTTTTCTTTAAAAGTATGCAAAAAATAGCAGCAAAGAGCATGTTGAAATCAGCCAAAGAGGAGGTTTTTAGAGTTTTTTAAAGATTTAAATTTCAAAGTGAATCCATAGGAAGGGGAACCCAACTCCATGGAACAAAATGAATGTATTTATAAGCCATAAAATGATACCATTGGTGAGAAGCACTTTCTGGAAACTCTTAGAGGTTGAAAAAATGCATAGAGATATATCCCACATGCATGGTGCTGTGAAAGTTTTTAGTATTTATATACTAAAGCACTTACATTATAATGTGAAGAAAGAACCAAGAGGCCATTTAATGGGCCTCTTGGCTGGATAGTTAAGTGTGTGGTGGGCCCCATTATTTTGGAGAAAAAAAAAGAGATGACACATGGCACCCAGTGGACCTACGGACCAATCAGAGGATGACACATGGTTTCCAGTGGACCTGTAGACCAATCAAAAGATGCAACTTGGCGCAATGTGGTAAATTGTGCAGATTTAAATATTTTATTTATTTATTTGAATTTCTTTCAACAAAGGGGTTAACAAGTGTGCAAGTTTAGAAAAATCCAAGGGTTGACTTAATGGCTTAAAGGGAAGATGCTCACCATCTAACCTATAAACCATTAAGTCTGATTGAGAAGTGGCAAGAGCTAGTTAAGTCTGGGATTAATTGAAATATTTAAATAAATTTATCCCAAAAGGGAAGAATTAAAGGGTGTGCAAGTTGAAAGAGATCTTATGGTTGACTTAATGGCTTAATGGTAAAGTGCTCAACATCTAACCTTTAAGGCATTAAGCCTAAGTGACAAGTGTCACAATGAGATGAAATCTAGGTAAAATGAGATATTAAAGTTTAATTTATCTTATTTCAATAGTCCAACTATTGAAAAGGTAATTAAATTAAAATGCAAATATTTTAAACTTTTAAAAGAAATCTGCATGGGAATGCAAACTTGGACTAAAGTTTCAGAGGGCAAATTTGATCCAAAGTATAGAGTATCATATATCACCAGAAAGTCTCAAAATAGAGATCATGATTTTGCAGATTATTTGAGGAATAATCAAATCAGATTTTTGCAGTTACAGTTTGAGTAGTTGTAGATATTTTGAGAAGCAGACAGGTGTCAGTGAAGGAGATGTTTTTCAATTTCTCCTATATTTGGATTTTGGGCTGATTGTAACAAGGATGTTGAAAATTATGCTGCTGGGCAGTATTCAGGCTATGGAGTCTTATTTTCTGTGTCTCTTTGTCTTGTAAATATGCAGAATTAGATGATTCTTCAATAAAAACAATTGAATCCCTATGCAATATTCGTTGATGTCTTTGTATGTATGGTTTCAATTCTTGTGTGTTAATATGTAAGGCATTTTAACACACCAATTACAAGGTAGCTGTGAGTTCATCTCTGAGTTTCTTTCAAGGGGAGATTAATTCTTAGAGGTAAAATCTGAGAGTTCAAAATCTGCATACGAAATTGATGTCTGGGTATTGGATTGAGAAGAGTGATTTGTAAGGCATTTCACTTGGTTTCTTTGTGTTTGAAGTTGGAGGTTTTTCTGGAGTTGTGTATTAATTTGACTCTGTTGCCCAATAGATAACGCACTGGTCCTTGCTTGTCTTGTGGTTTTCATCATCAATCATTTAAAATCAAACCATTTTCCATTTCCTATTCAAGAGAAGAAATGTATACAAGTTGCATTGAATAATGCAAATATTTTTGGTGATTCCTTATAGAAGTGAATCTGATAGGTTAGCCTGCCTGAGCCTCCGGGTTCAAAGAGAAGAAGGGTGAATATCCTTGTTATTACCTTGACTATTTCCTTGGTTCTTAGCAGATCATATAGGTGGGATCCTATATAAGACTGGTTGAGTTAAACTCCCATGCTTTATAAGTCTAAGAACTATCCACGGTCACATCTGCATAATGAGGTTTAGCTAGTAAGTCATTGTATATGTAGAATTCATCATGTTTTAGGTGCACCAGCCTGAGTGTGTAGATATCAAAGTAGAAGGAGGATCACATCCTCATCAATTAGTCTTTTCATGCCCCTCAGTTTGCAGGAATGAGTTGACTCTTGTGAGATAGACAAAAATCCCCAAGTCTGGTTTACATTGTCTCTTTTAGAACCAAGGGATACAAGAAAAATCACTAA
This sequence comes from Thuja plicata, assembly GCA_018584345.1. Lineage (NCBI taxonomy): Eukaryota > Viridiplantae > Streptophyta > Pinopsida > Cupressales > Cupressaceae > Thuja > Thuja plicata. Next base: position 1,814,379 of record MU225430.1, read on the forward strand.
CAAGGTCCTCCAGAAGTGACTTAAGAACTTAGTATCTTGATTGGAGGTGACCTCTTTTGGAGCCCCATGCAATCTGACTATTTCAAAAATTAATAACTCGACCACCCTAGTGACATCACTAGTTTTCTTACAAGCAATGAAATCAACCATTTCAAGAATCTATCCACAACTACAAAGATAGAGTCATTACCTTGATGTGTATGTGGCAGTGGCAATACAAAATCCATAATCAAGTCTTTCCATGGTCCTACTTGTACTAGCAATGGCATGTAGAATCTGGTGTTCTTGGACTTTCCTTTGGCTACTTGACAAATTTCACACCTTTCCACAAACCTGGTGATATCTCACTTCATCTTTGGCTAGTAGTACTTATCTGCTACCAAGGATATTGTTTTATACCTCCCAAAATACCCATCGATACCATTTATATGAAACTCTCTAGTAATAGATTCTTGCATTGAGCCTACAGGAACACAGAAATTTTTCAATTGAATAAATAACCATCTTGCATAAGATACTCACCTTGAATAGTGTTTGCGTGCCCAGATGCTGGATTCTTCAATTGTTCAAAAAATTCCAAAAAGTAACTATCATATTCATTTAAGTGTTTGATTGTATCAAAGCCAACCACTTCTATTTCCATGATGGTCAGAAGCACAACATGCCCGCTGAAGGCATCTGCAAGTTGATTTTGTTTCCTTAATTTATGCTTCAGAACAAAAGAAAACCCTTGGAGCAAAGAGACCCATTTTGCATGTCTACAGTTCAATTTATTTTGTGTGTTAAGGTATTTTAGAGTAATATGGTATGTAAACAACAAAAATTATCTGGGTACTAGATAATTCTTCCAATGTCTCAAATCTTTTGCAATTGCATGAAACTCTATATCAAATGTGGAATATTTCATTCACACATCATTCAGTTTTTCAATAAAAAAGGCAATGGGCCTACCTTCTTAGCTGAGTACAACACCAATGCCTACATGTGAGGCATCATAGTCCAATTCAAACACTTTATCAAATTATGGTAAGGCCAATATAGGAGCTTCTGTGACCTTCTTCTTTAGATACTAGAAACTCTCTTTAGCCTCTTTGGTCCATGAAAACTCTCGAATCTTAGTGCAGTCTGTCATAGGTGAGGTACAATGCTGCTCAAAATTATAAATGAACTTTCTATATAAATTATCGAAGCCATAAAAAATTCTCACCTTGGTGATACTAAGTGGACTACGCCATTAAAGAATGGCTCGAACTTTCTCTGGATCCATCTTGATACCATCTATAGAAATAAAAAATCCCAGAAAAACTAGGTTTGCTTGCATGAACCTACACTTCTTCAAATTAGCATATAATTTCTCACTTCTTAATACCCCCAATATGAATTCAAGTGTTGCAAATGTTCTTACCTTCCCTTACTAAAAATTAGTATAACATCAAAATAAAATACTACAAACTTGCCAATATAGGGATGCAACACAATATTCATGAGTCTCATAAAAGTGCTAGGTGAATTTGATAAACCAAAAGGCATAACCTTTCATTCATACAAACCATGCCTAGTTTTGAAATCATTTTTAATTCATCCCCTTCTCATATGCGGATCTAGTGGTACTCACTTCGCAGATCAATCTTACTGAAATATGTTTCTCCAGCAAGAACATCCATCATATCATCAAAATGAGGGATAGGAAAATGATACCTGACGGTTATCCTATTGATTTCTCGACTATCTTTGCATATCCTCCATGTTCCATATATATTTGGGGTTAGCAATGCTGGTACAACATAGGGGCTCACACTTTCCTTCACTAATCCTTTATGTATGAGCTCAGTTACATATTTATTTAGTTATGTGTTTTGTGCTAGACTCATTCTATAAGATGCTTGATTGGGAAGAATTATTCCTAGAATAAGATCAATATGATTTTGAATATCTTGTTTTGGGGGGATCCCATTAGGTAGTTCCTCTAGAATGACACTTCAATACTCTTCCAACACCGCAGCTACTTCTGGTGGAATTTTCAAGTCTTCCTCTTTCCCTCTTTTCACTACCTATTCATAATAATACCCCGTTACTTTCATCTCCTTGACAAGTTCATTTTCATATAGCATACTTTTAGCTTTTTCATCATTCGTGAGAGGTAACAAGATTACCTTAGATCCATCCTTCAAGAAGGTGTAAGTATTCTTTTCTCTTTTATGAATAACCTTTCTATCATACTACCAGGGCTGCCCTAAGAGGACATGGCATGAATCCATCATAATCACATTACACCATAACTGATGCTTGTAGACATTTCCTATGGAAAATTTAACAAGGCACATCTTATCTACCCTAACTTCATTTCCCTTTTTGAACCATGAATTCTGATAGGGACAAGGGTGCTTTTCACACTAGAGATTTTGTTTCTCCACCATTTCTTTAGAGACCATGTTCTCACAACTACCTCCATCAACACTTACTTGACATACCTTTCCACCTGAGGTACACCTTGCTCAGAATATGTTGTTTCTGCTCCATGAATTATCAACGCCTTTCTCCTCTCTATCCTCCTTTTCTATAATAATAATTATCCTCCTCATCATGAGAATTTCTTCGATATCTTGAGACACTTATTTTTTAGATCCCTCATTGTCAACCTGGGCTAGGTTAACTCTTGATGTTCCTCCTTGATTTCTATCTTTCATGTTAAAATTGGAACACTCGTAGGCCATGTGTCCTTCTTCTCTACATCTGAAACAAGTGAATGGTCTTCTTTGGCCTTCCCATGCTATTCCATCACCATAGCCTCTAACACGTTGAAATACCCTTTCTCTTTTTTGATTCAATGGATTCTGATAGGATTCTTCTTCTTTCTCACTTCCTTGACTGGAACTTGAGCCTCCTCAAAATGGAGTTGATGTACCCCTTCGTCCTCCTCTATTCCTCTGATTGTACTATCTATTTTTTTTTCTTCAACCTTTACAGCCAACTAATAGACATCCTCCATACAGTTGATCTGATGCATGCTTAACTCATCCTAAATATTGAATTAAAAACCATTCAGATATCTTACATCCATCTATTCATAACTTCCTTGATGTTCTATATGGAAGAACAACTTGTAAAATTCATCTGTAAAATTTTGCACAGAAGACAAGTTTTATTTCAAATTTTGAAACCTTCGGAAGAGTGTTTGAGCATAATCCACATGTAAGAATTTTTCTCTCATCTTTTTCTCCATTTTGCTCCATGTCTTGTTTTAATCCTTCCCTTAATTTTTTCATTCATTTTGGATACGATCCTACTAGATCATCGCATGTACCTTTAACTTGGTGCATACAAACTTAATCTTCTTTTCTTCTGTCATAGACTTCAATTCAAAAACATGTCCCATCTCGTTCAACAGATCTATCACTTCCTCTAGCTTAATATTACCTGCATAGTCTGAAACATCAGCCTTGATCACTTAAATTTTTTCCTCTAAGAATCTGAGAACCCTCTATTAGAAACTCACACCATCTTCTTGTCCTTATTCTATTTATTCATTTTCTTGGCTTGCCTCTCCATTAGATTCATCTCCTTCTCTTTGTAATACTTGGTTTTCCAATCGATTCATGATTTCTACTACTTGTCTCTAAAAACTTATCATATCTCTCTATGTTAAGGTAAGACATCCTCCTATTCATCATCCTCTTCCTCTTCCTCCTGAAACCATCACCCTTGTCTGATACCAAATGATGTAGCTCAAAACCTTAAAGAACAATAAATCAGAAAATACACATCACAAAATTGTAGAACTCAAAATTCTTCATTAAACTTGTCCAACTTACTCTAGGTCTCATCAATTTCGTTAGCATAAATTTGGTTGAGTCTCTAGAGTCTGAAGTGACCATCTCTCTTTTACAGAAACCAATTTAGTACACAATAAATGATAACCATCCCACTTTTATCTATGATCGATCTAAGAAAACAAGGTACTACAAATTGAAAGATAACCATCTTTCTTTTATAATTATTCTAAAAGTAAAACATAATCATCTCCCTTTTATCTATTCTCATTCTAAGAAAATATTATACTACATGCAATTAATTTACCATATCTCTTGTAGTTATGATGATTGTATAATTAAATAGAGCCTAAAGTTTACTTAGATAACCATACATGCTCCTAACAAAAGATATAGATATAAGGTTTCATACATTCATAACTATCCAAATTTTGACTTCATTTTAACTTGAATAATTTATACAATAATGGACAAATTATTATAAGTGACTTCTATAACATAAATATTCTATAGTATAACTGTAGGATTTCACAAATGTGCAAATCCACAGCAAACCAAGATCACCTGCAAGCAAAATACCGAAAGCTGTAGAACAACCTGTGAGAGAGAGAGAGAGCTAGGGTTTTGAGAATCTCAGCGGAGTGAGAGTAAAATGTATTTCTCAAAAGAATGAACAATAATTACAAAAAAGCAGCATATAAGGTGAGAAACCCTAAAGTCGGAGAAAGCTAGGTTTGTGCATTAATAATTAATAAACATATTAATTATTATGCACCTAAATGACAAGCTTAAGTGTAAATAGAATAATAGCGACCTTTAATAATTAAATCAGATAGACTTAATTATAAAGGTAAATATACTATTACTCTAACACCCCCCCT